>JAWNKX010000757.1:0-16305 GCA_035041755.1 Cacoxenus indagator
AGGGCCAACGAAGTAGTTATTCAGTGATTCATGGAAGTAGTTAGTAGCTTGTGCTTAACAGACGTGTTTTGATTCTGCTCCGCATTTTGATTTTGATTAGCATTTGGCAATTAATTTGTCTATTGTCGTTTATCGTTACTAATATTTATTTTCTTTCCGGTGTTAAGTGAATTTATAAGTGAATGTATTTGTGGTGTAGGGCTCATTTCACCCGTATAAATTTTGTACTTATCAATGTTTAATTATTTTTGGCAAGTTCAACGCTTAAATTTGCCTTTCCTGTGTATTGAGTTCAATCCTGCTTTGCTCTCCCTTCAAAATAGTTTTTGCATTTTAGATTTTTCTGTTTATTTCTTGCTCTCTATACACTAGTTATTATTTTTAAATAACTGTATTTCCTCTTTTTTCTATGGGAAAATATTATTATTCACCTTACTTTTCTCTTTGCAATTCTATCTCTGTCTAGCTGAGAGCGTCAAAATTCGGACTTAAGTCGTTGTGCTTTTTTTGCACAGTGTGTTGATAATAACAAACAAATTTTGAAAATAAATTTAAAAAAAAATTTTTCACTCAAGTTTATTTTATTGTTATTATTTTATTTATTAATTTTATTTTTGCTTACTTAAACTTTTCAGTAAAAAGCACTTTGCTTCTAGCGTCAAACCAGTGAAGTAAAGTTATAAAGGAAAAAAAAATATATATATATAATTACATAAATTTTCATAACATTGTTTAATAAATTATTAAAAAAAAATATTTTAATTCCGCGGAATCTTTGGAAAGCGCTTATTTGTTGTCTTCTCCGATCTGCACTGCTGGTCGCTCCTACATGAGTGACCAGGCGGACCACAGTGCCATAGCCATCAAAAAACATAGCCTTTCTTCCATTGACATCATGCCTGCTTTTTCGAACAAAGCTGGTGCTCCATTGTTGGAGTGGTTTTCGTCGCCCTCATCAAGTAACTCCATAAAAAAGAAGCGTAAACCAACTTCGTCAAAACGGACAAGTATTAAAAAAGTTAGCAGAAAACAAGTTTTGGATGCAAATCGATTCGCACCACTTAGTAGCGATTCCGACGCTTCTGACATGGAGCTTTCTTTTGAAGAAGTGTGTACCAATAAGAGCAAACCTTCTCTGGAAACTGTAAACGCCACTGAAACCGCTCATTCGTCCAGTCGGCCAGAGACCACTACTCAAAATCCTATGATAAATAACCGAACTGATTCAAGGATTCATAACAAATCTCCGAAGCCACCACCCATTTTCATTGTTGGCATCACAAACATTAACGGTTTGTTAGCCAACCTTGACACTGTAACCGATCCCGAATCATACATGCTGAAAGCATCTCCTAAAGAGGGTCTGAGAATCCTGCCCTCCACCAGTGATGCCTATCGTAGTATTATACGCCAACTTGAGCTGCAAAACATTACGTTCCATTCGTATCAGTTAAAAGATGAAAGATCATACAGAATTGTTATTCGCGGCCTCCACCACTCAACCCTCGTCGAGAACATTAAACGAGAACTTGCTGACAAAGGTCATTCTGTACGCAACGTGCAAGACCCAAAAAGCAGAACTGATGGTCATCCGCTCAACCTGTTTTTTGTGGACCTTGAGCCCAACGCCAGCAACAAAGGGGCTTTTGATATAACGAGGCTTTGCCGTCAAATAGTTAAAATCGAGCCGCCTCATCCGTTCAAAGATGTACCTCAATGCCATCGCTGCCAGGAGTTCTCGCATACTAAGAGGTACTGTCGCAAACAATTTAAGTGCGTCAAATGTGGCGAAGCTCACGCCACAACTTCTTGCACCAAAACACCTGATAAGCCACCTAAATGCGCACTTTGCGGCGAGGAGCATACTGCGAATTATAAAGGCTGCATTAAATACAAGGAAGCCATTGCCAGGAGAGTCCCGGCAAGACGCCCTGCACCAAGTGCCTCTCAACACCATCAGATACCTGGCCACAATTCTGTGCCTAACAATATTGTTGACGGGGTGTCGTACGCTGATGTATTTAAGAAATCGGTGTATCACCAACCGGCTCAACAGAAACTCCTACGTGAGCAGCAGAAGCTACGTCAGCAACAGCAAAAATCAGTCCAACTACCTATTCAACCTCAATCCGAGCCACAACAGTTACCAAGCAAGACATCTCTACCTAAGAGTCGTCAAAAGTCTCTTCCGTTATCAAGTCAACGTCAAATCGCATTCCCTCACCCTGTTGGAAATAATGTTTCGAATTGTCATAATTATCCCTCGTCAAGCATAGATAATACCCAATCACTCTCATCTCCTGATCAGGTCGACCAATTATCGGTTGTGGTCTCCCGCCTGGACAGTCTCAACGAGAAATTTGGTCACCTGATTGAGATGCAGGCCAAGATGATGGAGATGCTCGCCGCCTTATTGTCTAAAAAATGAGCAGACCACACATGAACCTCGCCATATGGAACGCTGACGGCGTCCTTAATCACAGAAATGAGTTAGAAGTGTTCATGGCGGTCAACTTGATTGATGTCATGCTCATTTCCGAAACGCATTTCTGCACTAGAACATACTTCAAAATTCAGGGATATGAAATCTATTCTGCTAATCATCCGGATGATAACCGTATGCGAGGGGGCGCCGCTTTACTCATCCGGTCATCCCTACGCCACCAGCCTCTTCATACCGATTCCCTTGTTCCCCCAACCCACCTCAGGCTCTCTTAAAACCTGTGGTTCTGGAGTTAGTGAGATATAAGCGCAGGCTACGACGTCGCTATATGGGATCACGGAATAAATTTGACAAGGCTGCATGGAGGAGAGCTGCTCGAGAACTGAGTCATGTAATGCAAGCTGTGCGATCGGAACATTTTAACCTGGTATGGTACCCATACTGATCACCAATTTGGATTTAGATCACAGCATGGTACTCCCGAACAACTGCATCGAGTCGTTAATCACATACTTACTGCGTTTGAGACGAAACAGTATTCCTCTCCAGTCTTCCTTCATGTCAAACAAGCATTCGATAGGGTATGGATCGATGGACTTCTGCATATATTATAATTACTTCAAACCTGGAGTAAAACTGGCAAACAGTTTTTACTAATGCGAAGCTTTCTTCAACGACGAACCTTCTCTGTGGCGGTGAGAGACAAAATTTCCACCATCAGGCACATGAGAACCGGTGTCCCGCAGGGGAGTGTCTTAGCTCCGGTTCTCTTCTCCTTATATACCTCTGATATGCCTACAACTAGAGATGAGCATTCGATTATTGCTACTTACGCGGACGATACGGCAGTTATTTTCAACTCTGCCTCTCTGAACGAAGCTGCGGAGAAATTGTCCAGCTACCTGGATAGATTCCACTCATGGGCCAGGCGTTGGAATATAGCCATAAACTCTGAGAAATCAGCTCACTGTACCTTCACATTAAGGCAAGGCGTCTGTCCGGTTGTGACTTACAACACAAGAATCATTCCGCAAATGGAGCAAATCCGGTATCTCGGTTTGATCCTGGATAAGCGTCTTACCTGGCGTGCACACATTAAGGTAGTTACAGCGCGCTGCTATCAAAAGCTCAAGAAACTGGAGTGGCTCCTCCGCCCATCGAATAAGTTATCTTTAACTAATAAAAGGCTCATCTATCTGCAAGTAGTGGCACCTGCTTGGCGCTACGCCATACAAATTTGGGGCACTACTGCTGCCTACAACATCAGAAGAGTGCAGGCGTGTCAGAGCAAGGCTCTCAGAAGATTTATGGGCGCCCCTTGGTACGTCCGCAACTCCACGCTGCATAGGGATCTTGCCGTGCCAACTGTTATGGAGGTGATTAATTCTCACAGCTGCCGCTATCACTACAGACTTTTGTCGCACCCAAATCCTCTAGCTTTCTCCCTCACCTGTATCTCAACAAGGCGTAGACTGAAGAGGCTGCACCCACATGATCTCCCTCTAAGAAGGATACAGCCTTCTATAATTAATTAAGTTAGTATAAGTCTAATTTTTTATTTTTATTGTCACGTCATTATTTTTTAAATCCGACAAATGTTTTATGCAGTTTACTGCGTTTAATGTTATAATTTAATTTTAAAAAAAAAAAAAAAACTTAAACTTTTTTTTCTTTTATTTTTTTAATTTTATTTTTTTTAATTTTAAATTTTTTTTTTATTATTTTTTTTATTATTATTATTTTTTTATTTACTTCTTTTTCACTTATTTTTATTTTATTTATTCATTTTTCTTCCTATCTTATTTATCTTATTTTGCTTTTATTTTATTTAATATCTTGTATCTATACTTCGCGCAAAATGATTTGCTGTATTCGGGCTTGCACCAACAAGGACAACTTTAATAGTGATAAGCTTAGAGGTGTCTCTTGTTGGATTTGCGATAACATCGCTCACCTTAATTGTGCTGGGTTGACTGGTCGCGACTATGACCGACTTTACGGTACTGCTAAACCTGCATGTGGTGGCATCAGGTGGTCGTGCCCCACCTGCTTCAATCGCCAGGGGGACCAAAAATAAAATAAAAATTAAATACCAAAAACTTAAGAAATTATTCACTGAGCTAGCCTCAGAGTTTGATGCTGGGTCAAAAATGTTTTTGGACTACTCTTTCGACTTGACACCAACGGCTAATGCAGTAAAACTGCCGCCATTATCCCCTCATAATCTTCCGCCTACCACAGCGCCACTTATTTCTTTTTCGTCTCCTCAACCCCCTTCTTCACAATCCCCTCTAACTTGTTCTACTATTTCTTCATCTGTCGCTTTGAACTTTCCATCCACTACTTGTTCGTCCTCCTCGATTCCTTGTCCTACTTCTGTGACTTCAAATTCAACTTCTCCAACTTGTTCTGTTCCAACCGTCAACCACTATCCCATCTACTACTTCTTCATCTATCGCCTTTAACTTTCCCTCCACTACTTGTTCGACTTCCTCTATTCCATGTATTACTACTGTGACTTCAGCTTCAACTTCTCCAACTTGTTCCCCTTCTTCCCATCCTTTACCCACTTATTCTTCTGTACTTTCTTCAATATCTAACCAATCATCCCATCCCGCTCCAATTCCAGTAGCTGCATCTACCAATATCCCCTCTACTGCCACTTCATCTGTCGCTTTCACCTTTCCGTCCACTAATTGTTCATCTTGCTCTACTCCCTGTTCTACTACTGTAACTTCTGCTTCATCTTCTACTAAAGTCTCTAACTCCCCCCGTACTTTGTCACCCCCTAAGAGTTCTTCACAGTCCAATACTGCCTCTACTCCAGTGCCATGTATTTTGAAGGTGCTGGATCCTCGTAAACATATTTTTATTTCCAGGTTGGATAAGGAGACAACCTGTGACGACGTTGCACGCTATATATCATAAAAAGCATGCAACACTTCGAATATTAATATTCATAAGTTTAATTTTTCTAGCCCTAGAGAAGGCTCTTCTTTCAAGCTTTCAGTTGGTATTGAAGTATTTTCTGTCATTTGTGGCGCTAATTTCTGGCCTGCACATATGGTGGTCCATGAGTTTATTCCTAAGAAAAAAACTAGGCTTTCGCAGGTAACCTTACCAGTCACTGCTTCAGTTTCATCTTCTGCTTCTTCCACTACACTTTCAAAGTATTAGAAGGCTAGGCTAAAGTGTAAACTTTCTTCATTTTATATTAGAAGTTTTTCTAAAAGTTCTGTCATTATTGTTTTCGTTGAGACTTTGCTTCGCCGTGATTTTCTAAACTCTGAAATTTCCACCTCTACATTATTGGCTTAATTGAATTAATGCATAACTTACTTTCTAAACCTGTAATCTAAATTTTTGTTTGAATTGTCTATATCATTTTAGGTATTGAATTCTAAATTAAGTCTTAGATTTAGTTTAATATTGCATGTTTATTAGAGGCTGATGATGTTTTTATCTGTAGCCAAATATTTAGCACGTAGAGATCTCACCATGTGAGATCAGTGTGTGGTCATTGCGTACCTACTATGTCTATGTAACAAAAAAAAAACAAAAAAAAAAACAAACAAAAAAAACAACGTCAATATTATAATTGAACAGTTGACGTTCAGATTCGCACGTCCGGGACAGCTGATCCGTAGTCAATTAGAAATCGTTCGCCAAATCCCAATGATATCGGAGAGTGCCGTGGAAAGTATTATACCCTTCGCCACAAAAGTAAAAAATATTTGTGTCTTTTTACAAGCCGCTGATGGGTATCGGTATCTTACAGATACAACCTTGCTTGAGGATTTGGTGGCAAAACTTCCTATGAGTAAACAAATCGAGTGGTCTAGGCATTCAGTAGATATGCAGCCGTACGCTACGTTGATTCACACGGATGCAAAGAAGTACATCATCACTTGTTTTATAAAGCACAAATAGAACCTTCTGAACCGATCACTCTACCAATAAGACTGACCGCTAATGCTCATACAATCACTTTATCACATCAGCGAGTGGATAATAGCCGACAAGTGAATGGATCGAATACCAATAGAGCTCTACTCAAAGGAAGTTGCTCACTCGAATGGATTATTGCCACTTGGGCATAGCATAAACTACAATTACGCTAAGGAAGGGCGTAGTATTTGCGGCCAATACTGAAGTGGGCTGGTGGTATTCGGTCCATCAAGGGTAGGCATACCTGAAATGCCACTGCGCCTGTTTGTCGGATGTATCCCATCGCTTCATGACATGGTTGCCAATTATTTTGACAGTGCAGAGCGACGGTGATAAATGAGCCAAAACAACCTTGGAAGCGACTAGATGTCGCGTTGGCGGACGAATTCAAACAGGACTTCTGTGGGCGTGTGACAAAATTAATTTGCCGGATAGTTACGACATTGCTGGCAAAAGATTGATAAGCATGGAAAAGCGTATGAGTCGTGACGCCGACTTTGCTGAAACATTCAAGGGAATAATTGAATGTTATGTATAGCGAAATGCTATGCGCGCACACTCCAACCAAAAGAAATCGATTCGCAAGTGACACCAACTTTGTACTTGCCGCACTTTGCCTTATTAAACCCCAATAAGCCAGGAAAAGTAAGGATGGTTTTTGACCCAGAAGCCGAGGTGTTTTGCTAACTTTTTCAGTCTGCATGCGAATACCAAAACTAATGTATACATACAAAACGGCTAGAGGAATAATATCATCAGACTTTTACATCTAAACATACAACAAATTATACTACTTCTAAGACTTAACTTCTTTTCAATAAGGAGAAGGTAACTAAAAAATACTATAGCATACCTAACATTACATAGCCTTAAATAAGAAATGCAAATGCAATTACTAAGAGAGTGATGGAAGTCGTAATATTAGGAGTTCAGATAGGTTAGAAAGGTAGATTTTTAGTGACCAGATAAAGAAGATCAGGTTATAATCTAGGCTGTAAGCTTGACACAAAACACGAAATGGATCATGCTGAAGATACGTAGTTTTACAGAGATCAACAGAAATTGGGAAATAACTTCTTGTAACACGAAAAGGTACATTGAAATTGATGCTACCAAGCAGAAAAGGGAAATAGATACTGCCAAGAATTAAATTATACAAAAACATTACACAGAGTCGTTCTACGACTGGACAATATACGTAGTTGGAGAAGTCTTAGACGACATCGATGGAAGGTGGATGTAAGGATCGCAATGTAAGTTACACAGTGCAAAAAGTAAGGACTGCTCTTAAACTGATTCTAGGCAATCGTTGTACTTTCTGAACTGTGGGTAACATACACAGGATCCATATTTTAAAATAGGTCCAACTAAGGAAGTGAAAAGTAATTTAGTAGTATAGGGGTCATTAAACTCTTTGTCACATTAAGGAAGAGATAATGTGCGAACCAAAGTGCGACTTAGGATCCATCAATACTCCGAGATCTTTAAATTCAGATACACTCTCTAATGTTTGATCGTTAATAAAATAACTGTTTATATTAATTAACAACAAACAGAAAAGTGATACCAGAGAGTATAGTAGCGCCTCGATAATCCGGCCAATTACAGTCAAGGGGTGAACCGTATTAACGAATTTTCCTGTTTACTGAGACCTTTCTCAAAATTAATAAAACTAATTAGATATCGGTTTCTATTGCTTACAAATGGATATAATTCTTACTGTTATAAAATGTACCTTAAAGTGGTACTTGTTTAATTGCTTCATTTTTGTTTTCAAGAACAAGTTGTTTAAATTTTTACAATTTTGTGATGTCTAGTGCCGAGAAATTATTTTGCTCAGCAGAATTAATACATTTGTTAAATGATAATAACGCCTTTTAATCTCTTACTTTGTGTACTTCTTCAACATGTTCGCTTCCTCTTCATTTTCCATGTTTTCTTCTGCGCTTTCAAAATGAGTCTCAACAAAATCATCGTCTATCCAATCATTAAATTCTCCCTTGGTTATATTAACCAATATCGACAAAAATAGCTACAGGGTTAGCAAAATTCTCTCAGAAGTGGCTTAGCTGTAAGTCATCTTCAGATTCTCACTCCTCATTGCATAATAGTTTTTTAAACTTTTCGTAATACGTTGGGTTTTACGGAAGTCCATGCGCGAGTAGTTACCAATTGTTGTCTTTAAGAGTGAACTTTTTTTATGCATTCTATGAGATAAAATATGGGATAAAACACCCCATATCAAATGCAAGATGAAAGATAAGAATTTCTTCCTTTAACTCACTAATTATTTCATTTTTTTGTCAATGGTTAAAAAGTTTTTCATTTCACGTTTTCTCGACATTGCGTCATTTCGAATGCCAATTTAAACTGAAGAAGAAAACACAAGGACATTGAATATAATGTATGTCATTTATCGTGATAACAAACATTAAAACGACAGGCAGACGCTATATGTATAATAGGAAACTGTTTGGAAAATTAGTGTCCAAATTACTGAGGGATGCAAAAAAGACAAATGTCCGAATTACAGAGTCTGCAATGCAATTGACTTTTGTGTCCGGATTATCGAGTGGCCGGATTACAGAGTGTACATATGAATGTTTACTCAAAGAGAGAACTATATACATATATATATGTGGCAACCCGATTCGCGCACAGGCAACTCTGTAACGAAATATTGACCACTACTGAAAAGGAATCCTTGCAACACTCTCTTCCTCCCGACCTTCCGGCTTGAACGCACGCTTCGCTTCGTTAGCACATTATTTCCAAATATGAAATCAAAATTAAGTGTGATACAACCAAAGTAAATAAATCGGTTTTTTTAAAAACTGTATACAAATTGGTGACCCTGACGTGATCAGTACAACCACGAACCGACAGAATCACCACAATCGAACATCGACGAGGTCAACTCAGCTCCGAGCCAGCACGTTTTACACAAAGGAAATTTTGCGTCGCATTTTCAACAACCGCCAAATCAGAGAAGCATCGGAATTGCGTAAATAAAGTGCAAATTTGTACATATTGAAATTGCCTGATACGACCTTTCAAGACGCGACCGCCTACCACAGACTACCAGTTCCACCTATGACCAGTGCGAATATTGAAGCTTGGTTCACGACGATGGAATTTTGGTTTGAGGCTTCTGGCATAACCAATGACAGACAGACGGCGACTATAATTTTAGCGTCGTTGGACCGCTACCGCTACCCGCCACCAATCGCTACCACTTCATGAAGCAACGCATAACAGAGCACTTCGCCGACAGTGAGCAGCGCCGTCTCAACAGGCTCCTGTCTGAATTGCCTCTTGGCGATAAGAAGCCCACCGAACTGTATTTCGAGATGGAGCGAGTTGCTGGCTCTACCATCGGAGAAGCCATATTGAAGGGACTATGTACAAAATATAGCCCATCCAGTAATTGTAGCTTCAAGGGGCCTCGCGCAGGATTCACCAAAATAGCTGACTCAGTGATCCATGCTGCAGGATCACCCTACAACAAAGGCTATTCAGCTCAGCGCAGACACAACGTTTTGATGCTTTAGAGGTAGCAGTAGCCGAGCTAACAAAAAAGCTCGGAACGACGTCATCACGTTGGCGATCTCGCAGTCAGTCGCGGTCAGGGCCATATCAACGCCGCCGTTCATATCAGCAGCCATCAAGTGACTCTAAGCCTAATTCCCATACTTGGTGATACCATCGGAAATTTGGCAGCAGCGCGAAGAGATGTCCCAGTCTGTGCGAATATACACACCACACCGCTAGAGCAGTAAGTTCCGTGGTCATGACCCCACCTTTATGACTCACAGCACGTCCGAATAAATTCAGCGAGAGTTTAAGCGCCAACGTTTCCATCTTGCCGCTCGCCGCCAAAACATTTGACATACGCCTATATCCCGACCCATTTTCTGAAATTTCGGCCGAATTTGCTGATATTACGAAACTACCAACTTATGGCTCCGTAACGAAATCCAGCGCAATGCACCACATCGAGACTGTAGGACAGCCAGTATATTCACGACCTCGACGCCTGTCGCCAGAGATGTTAGCAGCAACAATGTGGGCGGAATTCGAATTCATACTTAAATCGGGAATATGTCGACCTTCCTGCAGCAATTGGTCGAACCCCCTTAAACATGCTCCGTAAGAAAGACGGCACGTGGAGACCATGGGGAGACTATCGAGCTTTGAACGCATAAACCATGCTGGATCGCTATCCTTTGCCAGTAACCTTATCGGTAAAGTTATATTTTCGAAGATCGAAGATCGATCGAGCTTTTCACCAAGTGCCTATTTGCGAGGAAGACATTCCGAAAACAGCCATAACAACACCTTGCGAATTGTTCGAATTTAAATTCCGCACATTTGGTCTCTGCAATGCTGCGCAAACATTTCAGCGATTGATCAACAAAGTTCTGCAAGGTTTGGATTTTGCCTTTCCATTCATCGACGACAACTGCATAGCTTCCGTATCGGACAACCATCTTGTGATCAACTTTGCCAAATGCGAATTCAGTAAAAGCGAGATCAAGTCTCTTGGACACCTGGTCAACGCTCAAGGAATCCAGCCTCTACTGGAGAGACAAGACGTTATCGAATAAACCGACGTTCCTAAACCGACGTTGGTGAAAGATCTCAAAAGCTTTATAGCGATGACCAACTTTTACCGCAATTTCATACCACCTCACTTTACAGAAAATAATTCCAGGCAATAGAAAGTACGACCGTACGCCTCTAAGCTGGAATGCTGAATCCGAACAAGCCTTCAATCAGTGCAAGAAGGAACTGAGTAACGCGATGGTATTAGCTCAATTAGTCTTTCATACCAACGGCGGTCACATCTGTCGGCGCAACATTTCATCAAGACTTCAACCGTCATTTGCGACCTTTAGGGTTGTACTCTAAGAAGTATAAACTTATGTCTGGTCTCTTTGAGAGCTACCACACGAATGCCCCTTCCATTTATTAAATACTTAAAACTATATTGCATACACAGCTTATCTTACTTGCTACTTTTATACTCCTATGTTTGCTTAGTTGCTATATTTACATACTACTGTACTATACTTACATACTACTTTACATGCTATACTTATACACTACTACAATTCGGCCGTCCTGACTATGAGGGTCTCCCAGCCCTCGCTGTCATGCTTCTTGTTATTCGTCTATTATCATTTATTTCTATTATTTTAACATTTTCCGTTTTCCTTGTTTGATCATTTGAATTGACATTTGGAACTTTGGGACAATTATTTTTAAGAACTATTTCTTTATTGTTAGAGGACGAATTATTACTTGTATTATTATCTGGCTTTGCTTTGACTTGTAACCACGGTCTCATATTTTGTACTGCCCAAATACCTTGATATAGCATTTGCGTCTGTTGAAAACTCTCAATATCTTCTACACAGTACCTATCGTTTTCAAGAACTTTTAAAATTCTATATGGACCTTTAAATTTAGGTATCAACTTACTTGAAACACACGTAGTTGAGTCAAAGTTCGTTATCATAACATAGTCGCCTTTTTGTGTGTGTTCGGTCTTCGACGTTTTGAGTTCACGTAGGATTCATTATAACTTTGTGCTTTTTTCTGTACCTCTTGAGCCTTACTTCTTATGTCCTTTACATTTCTATCTTTACATTGTTGTTCTTTTTCTATTATATTTCCCTTTAAGCTATCTATCACTTTGCATTTTTGTCCAACTCCGAACAACATCACGCTAGGGTGTTCATTAATGCTTCTGTGTACCGTATTATTTAGAGCATACTCTACTTCTGCCAGTAACTTATTCCATTGTTGTTGTTTTTCTACATTTATCAATTTGCTTATTATTGCTCTCAGGTCTCTATTTATTCTTTCTACTTACCCGTTTGCTTCCGGTGATCCTGTCGCTACTTTTCTGTGGTCAACATTGCTTTCTATTAAAAAGTCTTCAAATTCGTTTGACGTAAAGCAACTTCCTTTGTCTGAAACGATATGGCTTGGTGTACTATATGCCCTGAAATAGTCTTTTAACGCAATCACAGCTTCTTTCGATTTCGTTGTCTTGGATGGGCAGTTTACACAGCGTGTACTAGCCATGATCCATGATCTATCACACTCAGGCGTCCGTGCGACCACCAAACTAATGACCGACAGGTTCGCTTGGCCAGGAATAAGAAAAGACGTCAGCACTTTTGTTCGATGTTGTCAAGCTTGCCAACGTGCTAAGGTACACCGCAATCATCACCGGCCAAATACCCTCCGCCCGACCAACGCTTTTCGCACGTCAACATCGACATCGTTGGTCCATTTCCATTGTGTGAGGGACAACGATATCGCTTGACAATGATTGACCGATACACTCGCTGTCCTGAAGTTGTTCTAATTCCCGACATGACAGCTGAAACCGGCACAAGAGCCTTGTTATCGCATTGGGTATCGAGAGTTGGAGTTCCGGCGCGATTAACATCAGCCCGCGGTAGGCAATTCGAATCTTCAATTCTCGCCGAACTCATGTTTGCCACTGGAACGACGCATCTTCGCACCACCCCTACCATCCACAATTTAATGGACTAATCGAGAAATGGCACGGCAGTTTTAAAGCACCTGTGCCACGACGTCAGCAGTTGGACTCATTTCATGCCAACTATCTTGCTTGGTCTGCGAGTTGCTTTTAAACCGTATATCATCAGTTCACCGGCCATGCTAGTTTACGGTACTACGCTGAAAATGTCAGGCGAATTCTTCTTAGCACCCAATGCCTTAGAACCGTCCAGCCAAAATGTAGCTGATTTTCTAAGAGCCATGCACAAATTGCGTCCGACTGCGTTCATCGTCACACGTTTTCGTGCGCAACGATTCTGTTCGACCATCGCTTTCGTCACCCTATGACGGACCGTACTCTGTGTAAGAGAAGTCGGACAAAATTTTAGAAAGTGCTAGTGGAATAGAGCGTCATATTAGATCGACCCATCAGGCAACACAATAACTTTGAAAAGAAACATTTGATAGACTAAAGACAGTTCGTATTTGAAGGGTCAATCTTAGGCGATTTTTGCTATGGTACACACCATTCAAAAGCGCTGCAAAATGAGTTTTCAATTGTGAAAACAAAACGTGCGTGGATAATAAAAAAAAAGTTAAATGTGTGCTTTGAAAGAACACAATAAAGCGAACGATTTTTGTCTTCTGCTACTGTTGGTAATCTTTGGCGTCCAAATAGAAAATAAAATTTTTTTATTTACAAATGGTTTTAATTTTACTGGTATTGGAGACTAACTTAAATTACATTTAAAACAATTAGTGAAGAGTGAAGTGAATTTATCTAAGTTTGATTAGTGATTTACATTCGCCCGTATTGCAGCTGGCGTTTATGTTGAAAAACGACTCAAAAACGACAAGTTGGCATTCCCGTTGTCGTTTTGGCTGTCGATCGACGAAATTCGGTATCCTCTAACTTGTGACGAGTAGAAAAGCGACTGTGAAATATTCGTATTCTGTCGTCAGCATTTGTGGTGTCGACGCTGAAGTGTAGTGAAAATTAAGAAATATGAAAATAACAACGATGCGATAATTCGCAATTTTGGTTTCAGAAATGGAACAAATTCCTGAATATGCTAAATGTATAATTAGGCATAAAAATGAATGTTTCTGGAAACAATTAGCAGAAAAATAAACCCGCTTAGACCTCCAGTCCGTGATGGTCGCGGTTTACACAAAGTAAATAAATAAATAATACAACTACATTTTTAAATTAATTCAATAAACATTAAAATTTAGTAAATAAAAATTAAGATAAATTAGTATTAAAGGTTTGGAGGACTTGAAATTTATAGCCAGAGAAACAGGAGGAGCCGCCTATAAGCAGATGCCTTTGTCACCGGAAAATTTAATGCAATTAAAAATAAATCTAATAGGAGATATTGCAGGATTCGGTGAAGAAATTGAGGTGCTGGCTGACTATTGGCGAAGAGATGCCTAATATAAATTGTGAAAGTGGCGAAAATATAAATAAAGCGTCTGATGTCCACCATACCGACAATGACGAAATAACCACCCCACTTCAACAAGTTAATAAAACCGCTGAAAAAGAAAGTATTACATTATTGCCAAAAGCAAACTGAGGTGCAACATGAAAACGGCAATCGCTTGGCGTCCATAAAGGAGTATTTAGATATTTCTCGTTACCAAATAAAGAGGTTGCAAAGTGAACAGGAACGCCTTGAAATTTATTACAAAAATACGAAAAATAACAAACCAAATTAGAGCAACGCTGCCAACATTTCATTTTTCTTTGGTGATAGTTTTCGACAATTTGTCATCCTCGTCTCGTTGACAGAAAGACGATTGTTAAAATATAAACGCCCACGGGAATAGGGCCGGTTAATATTAAAAGAATTTGTACACAAGGTCGACAGAATACAGTCTCCGAAGCCTTTTACTTATACGCGTTCTAAGAAGACAATTAGCTCGTCGCTTGAAATATGGAATTCTGTCATGCAAATAGCAGAATCCCAGGAATCAAATTGTTGAAGAGGTCCTTCTTTATGACACAAAAATGACATTGTTTGCTCGATTGTGGTCATCGGACCGTTCTACTCGTATTTTAAAGACGACAGTAGAAACATAACCGTAAATCAGTATCGGATATTGACGGAGATGACGTAACTATTCAAAAGAAATAAGTACTTAGGGTTATTTATTGACAGTAAACTAAACTGGAAACACCATACACAAAAAAAGCGTGGCCAAATCAAAACGAAAGCAAGTCAACTGTACTGGCTGCTTAATCCAAACTCAAGCATTTCACTTGAAATAAGCTCTTAATCTATAAGACTATTATTAAATCAATTTGGACTTATGGAGCCGAAATACGGGGAGTTGCAAAAAAATCAAATATAAAGATAATCCAGATACAACAATCTAAAATTATTCGCACCATCACAAAAGCTGGTATATTATCCACATGGACCTTCATCGAGACCTATGTATCATGACATTATTGTGTGCTGTGGCGAGAAATACATTTAGTACAATTGATCTTCACATGAGGCGAAGTGTATATTATTGAGAAAAAGTGAAGGTGTTAAGCGTGCCTTAACAGTTTGCAAGTCGATTACACTGAGATGGTGCGTATAGATTAAATGACAATCTATGACTACGCGTACTCCACCACCACGCAGAAGTGCTCATTTAAATCCATCTGTAGCCATGAAAGATGACGGCATGCAAGTTGCTCCATTGGGTGGAGAACAAGAGACTGATAGAATCCTTCAAACAGCACTTCCAGATTCAGAAGAGGACAACGAAAAGGCGTTAGCAGACCATAAGATTGCTAAGGTCTTAAGAGTTATAGAAAGTCGTATACCCATGCTGGAGAAAGAGCGACGTGAACGTAAGATAAAGAACAGTTCTCTTACAGTTACGACAACAGCACATCAGCAGCAGGCATTGCAGCCACAATTGGCAATGACTCCGCATGTGATACAATACCGCCATGTTAAAAGGGTTCTTTAAATAATCAGTGCATTGCAGTGTACTCAGGTGACTCCTTTGTAACGCCGAGGCCGTATTTCCTAACAGATGGGAATCCAGCCGTCAGAGCCTTCTCGTGCGACACATGTGTGCCAGCAAATTGATTGACTTACCGGGATTCAACGGCAACCCTGAGGATTGGCCAACGTTTCATACAGCATTCACCTAATCAACGGCAGCCTACGGATATAATAACTTCGTGAACAACCAAAGGCTGCAAAAATGCTTAAAGGGAGATGCTCCTGAAGTCTTCAAATCATTGCTGATTCATAGGGCCAACGTCAATAGTATAATTGAACAGTTGACGTTCAGATTCGCACGTCCGGGACAGCTGATCCGTAGTCAATTAGAAATCGTTCGCCAAATCCCAATGATATCGGAGAGTG
>JAWNKX010000758.1:0-148151 GCA_035041755.1 Cacoxenus indagator
GAAAATTAAAGGTAACATATCTCATCTTCATTGCTCCATGTAAAGGATCGACCAAATCCAAATCCAATATGACTCTTGACGTCTATATTCAATGCCTTTGACAAGTGATTGACACAACATTAACACTCATGTAACATCATTGGCTTTAATGCTTCCTTTAAGACTCTGCTTCGATGACATTTCAAATTTTGTATTAGTCCCTGGTCAAGCGTTTCAGTTTGGATGACCTACTTGGTGGAAATAGATTTCAATGTTTTGCAAGTCTTTGTGCCCGACCATTATCAATGAACAAATAATATTTTTCGTCCTGCGTGCGAAAGTGGATAATCTAATTTTACAATCCATTGTTCAAAAGGAAGTCGGGTCGTCCACGCCTTGTAGTTAGCTTTATAATGGACAGGCAACGACCTTTGCCGATCAAAAGAATTTTAATTTTTTCAGAACATCCCATATTTCCCGCTGTTTGCTATGTTTGCCGCCTTGGCACTTCTCGTTCTTAAAAGCCAATGGTTTATCTGGTAGGCATTTGAAAAACAGTACCGCCTCGTCTGCATGAAAAATATCACGTCCTTCGCACTTTTCTAACACATTTGTCAAAATGCCAGTTTTCCATTTAGCGGTGTCCTCTCACAAACATCGTTGTTTCACCACATACATTTATAAAACACACCCCATGCCTGAAATTACACATTGTGTAATGCAAATTGGTTGAACATTTGATTAATTGAGAATTTCGTCGAGTACCTTTGCTTCCGTTTATCAAGCTAACCAGTGGTTGCCCTAAAGTCGTCTTCACCAAATCACTTCGCAACCTCTAGGGCTTTCGCCTCCGGTGTCAATACATCGACCAATGTTTTGCGCTTGTGCAATGTTACCGAAGTCAATAGTTTCAACAGCTCACGATGTCAGTGTTCTGATCGACAGCTTCCAAGAATTGGCCAACGATCAAAGGCGGCGACGGAATGCGTTTAACCTCTTCTTGTGCATGGAAATATTCCTTTTTCATATTGCGTTGCACATCCCTAACGTGTTTCTCTTAAACTTCAATGAAGTCGAGCCTCTTTTGCAGTTTCTACAACAACAATAGAACAAAACAAAAGAGCAGAGCTAAGATAAGGAAAGGCTATTGGATACAAATGCACTATATTTTCGATACGCGCTAAAAACATACCTTGTAGTGCACATAGAGATCGCCCATGTCCAGTCCATCCAGCGAACTGTTGCGTCCTTAAGCTTAGTATCGATTAAGTCATCCTGCGCATGTTTTTTTAAGTTTAACATAATTGTTATATGCTACGTTCAGCGATACGCACCTTCCTCATTAACAATACGTCCATGTTGATTTTTCGAGTATACTAGTCCCACGAAATCTACGCAAACAATCAAACCCTGAGAGTGCTCGATTAGAGATGTTAACAACATTGACTAATACAACAGTAATCGATACTGGCAATAATGTTTATTTTTGTACTAAAACACTACTCGTAAGGTTTATCAATTCTAAATACTTTTTTCACAAAAATTGGTTCTGTGATTATAAGACTGCAATTAAATGGCTTCTGCTTCAAATATTTATGGAAAGCTTCCTGCTTGGGAACATCAGCCGAAATTAAACGTGGTAGCACAAGACTTTTTGGCAGATCTTGAAAAAGAGAGACAACGGCTTGTAGCCGCTGATTTTCCTCTTTGTGCGGTGCTAATTGAAGAAGCCGTCGAACGAGTTAACTGCACTGGCCGTATTCCCGGCAAAGAGTTTTATGCGGATGTGTACAAGCAAAAGCCCATGAAAATTACACAGAAGGTCTGTGTACCTGTTAAAAAATATCCGAGGTTTAATTTTATCGGAAAAATATTGGGACCGAAAGGAAACTCGGTGCGTCGATTGCACGAGGAAACACAGTGCAAAATAGCCATAAAGGGACGCAATTCCATGAGAGATCGCGCCAAGGAAGAGGAATTGCGCAACTCTGGTGATCCTCGCTTTTCGCACCTTCAGAAGGATCTTTTCATTGAGATCAGCACCGTCGCTACACCTTCTGAGTGTTATGCTCGTGTCGCTTGTGCGCTCGCAGAAATCCGTAAATATCTAATTCCCGACAAAAATGACAAGGTTTCACGCGAACAACTGCGTGAGCTAATGCAAATGGATCTCGAAACTGAAAAAAATGAACACGGTGCGAATGTGGAATCTGTGTTTGATCAAAAAATTGGTGGTGGTTTGGGCTCACCAAACTATATAAACTCTTTAAGAAAAACTGTGGAAATACCGTCCGAGGTTAAGGAGCAAGAACATTTTTATGGATACGAACGTCATTCGCCTAAAGGTTATGAATATGCTGGTGCTCAGCCTAATATAAAGGCATCATCTGCAGCACGCAGAGGCCCTCACCCATCGGTCTATAAACCGAAATAAAATGGTTCCGGGAGGCGACAGTCAATACGAACCCACATCATATTCTAATCGAAAACAATGTACGCAATAAATTTCTTAACTCTACATAACTCATTAAATATAGACTAACTATAATTAATACAACAGTAAACATAAGGATATATAAATTTGTAATTACCAACATAAAATCGATAAACTGAAATGAATTGAATCGATATTAGTAGTAATAAAGACCAGCAGTGAGTTTGGCCACTAGTTTATATGTATGGAAAAAGGAACTAGGACTGGATTTTCTCTATGTTGCTGAGTCGTCTTTTTCGATAAGGATCCACACGTACGCAATTGAAAATAAAAATATTCCACACATTTCATGTTTATTTTAAAATTGTGATTCGCTTCTCTTTGTTGCTCTGTTATTGCCATCTTCAAAGCATCGCATCAAATTGTGGAATAACGAGCGAATGAACACAAAGAGAAGTAAACAATATGCCAAGCCAAAATCTACCAATCGCGCCCAAAGTAGTGTGACTGAAAATACAAGCAAGATTGTCGAGGACGTCGGAAGACTATATAGTTGAAAATCGTAGCAAGGTGTGCGAGAAGTTCTCCGGCAAGAAGAATAACGCGTGGCAGAAGGCGAGTAAAAAGTAAAGTAAGTTGGTTTTCATTAAATATAAATTCTCCTCTACTCCTTTAAAGTTAACCAAAATTCATCCATTCGTTTAGTTAGTTGTACCACGCAAGTTAGTATACGTGATATTGCGGATGGGGGTGATGAGAACAATGGCGACGATACAATGATGAACCCTCAAGTTACACGAAAACAAAGGCACAAAACATTTTGGCACCGTCGACTCAAAGATGTTGACGCAGAACGATTCGCAAATACCACTGGACAAGATGCGTTATCATGTGGTATCGAAAAACATTGCTATCGATATTTCGCACTCGAATCAAATTCACTTGCAAACCGTACACTATTATATTTTGCGGAGTGAAAGGAGTAAACAAATCGACAAATCTGGCCAAGATTTTCTTTTGGCTGATTGAAAGCGATGTCAGTGTACCCATTGCGGCCTGCCATACTTTACGAGCAAGCCCCGTCGAGCTGCTGCGTATGCATACACGCCATTTAAGCTCAGCATCCAGCGAAAAACACAGTCAATGCACCATAGTTCAGTTGAACGAGAAGGGCTATGATAAGAATGCCGCCATTACCATGGAGACAGTACCGCCGGTGGCATATAGGACAACGAGCCATTACATTGATGCGCTCTGTCTCTAAAAACGAATCAAGGTCAACGAGGCCAATCTGATGCTCTTCGTTGGTTAGGCAATGGTCGGAAACGAGGCTATCGATCAGATTTTTAAGTTAAATCATTAAAATAACTTAGTCAAGAAATCGTTTTTTTGTTTATAGTATAGTGTATCATGCTCAGTAAATAGACTTCCTGTAGAGTTTCCCGAAAGCAAAATTATTTTATACCCTATGACTGGCGCGTGTGTGCCTACCCGAGGGAATTACTACAACGTTACAAAGGACTAACCAAACAGACCAATTTACTAATAAGACTGAGCTAATATTTAAGCAAGAGAGCGGTGTGACCAAACATGATCGCCCAATTCTGGAACAACTCGCACATCCATATCCTATTAAATAACTTAGTCAAGAAATCGTTTTTTGTTTATAGTATAGTGTATCATGCTCAGTAAATAGAGTTCCTGTAGAGTTTCCCGAAAGCAAAATTATTTTATACCCTATGACTGGCGCGTGTGTGCCTACCCGAGGGAATTACTACAACGTTACAAAGGACTAACCAAACAGACCAATTTACTAATAAGACTGAGCTAATATTTAAGCAAGAGAGCGATGTGACGACTACTTGGTACACACCGACGCATGTCACGGAGATGGAAGAGATTCAAGGCACGAAATTTCTCATTCAGAAATTTTATGAAATGGATAAGAAGAAGACGTCGACACCCGATGACCTATACCTGCGCGCCAACGAATGCCTCCAGAAGATCGAGACACATCTAGAGAAGCTGAACAAATGCCTTGTAGTCAAAATTAGTGTGAGGGAAAAAGTGAACTTGTTTGAGCAGAAGTTTAGTGATCGCCCAGATCAGTAGTAGTCGTGGAGCAGTGAAAAATGTTTCGTATAACGGGAAATAAGCGTTAAATTTCTTCGAGTTAATTATATAAATTTTTATTCATCCAGTCAAGTTGACAGAAACCAATATCGATAGGTGCTACCATTTTTCATATGTCTTGAATTTCTGATCGTATAGAAGACGTGAATTCGGCTTGCTTAATGTATTGTAAGCTTCGGAATTTTCTTATAAACTCTTTGGCCTCCCTTTCGCTGCTGCACACATCTGGATGAAATTCGGTTGGAGAGTCGAATAATGGCCGTGTGTATCTTCAACCCAAGCTTAACTTGAACGTGTAATTGAAAACTTCTATGTTTAGTTTTTTTCGGATTTTCGGATTAATAAATTTTGACGCAGACCTGACGACGCTGAAAGGGTTAAAATCAGGGATTTTATGGGGTCGATTTTTAACTGATAAAATCATTATGATGAAACCTTTGTACACATATAAGATGTATATCAAAATTATTTCTTATTCAATGGGCTATCCAAATAGCGCATACATTTATCATTTCAATTTATTTGTATAGAATTTAAAGGTAAAAATTACTTTTGATTTTTATTTTAAAATTCACGAATAATATTTATTTTGTGGTTTTTATCTAATTAATCATGGAAATAAAAATCAATATATGTATTGCTAATTTTAAATGAACAGCGAATGTTGAATTTGACTTACTAATTTAACAAAACAAATTTTATATATGGTCATATCCATTGTAAATCTATATCCTAATATGTTTCGTTGCTTATAATTCAGGGTAACGAATTCCAGTACTCTGAGGTGTCGTTTTCGTCTCTCGCAGTGTTTGCGAACACCACGAACAGTCAACCATTGCCACACTTCTCGGCAACTATTTAAATTCCATTGATGTGGCTTCTGACAACGAGGAAGACGAAAATAGCAATGATGATGTCATAAAGGCTACTGCTGAAATAGGAGCTTATGAACCAAGACCGATTGGTGTAAACATGGACATCATTAAATATTGAGAGGAGAAAAAAATTTGTGTATCCCTACTTTTTGCAATTAGCATAAGTTGTGCATAGTGTTCCGGCAACACAAGTTAGTATCGAAAGGGCATTTTCCGCATTAAAAATTATTTTGACGGACTTAAGATACAATCTTAACGCAGACAGCGTTAAAAAAATACCTTTTATAAAATTAAATCTGATGAAATAATCAACAAAATAAATAATCATTTAAAATTAGTAATACATATATTGATTTTTATTTCCATGATTAATTAGAAAAACATCAAAAAACAATTATCATTTGGGTTTTTTAAAATAAAAATCGAAAGTAATTTTTATTTTCTTAATTTTAAAATAAAAATTTAAAATGATTTTTATTTTTGATTTTTAAAGCAAAAATTAAAAAATAATAATTAAAAAAGATTTTTTGAAATAAAACTCATAACAGGTGCGGTCCCTGGTTAAAACATGCACTTTTTTGTTGTTATTTTCTGTAAAACCAGATTCTACTTTTTGTATTGCTTTACAATGATAGTCAGTATTTGTGGTTAAATATGAATAATACTGTCGAGGAATACGCTTCATCTTTCTGGAAAGACTGTTGAATAAGTTCTTCCTCCGAACTATCGGCATCACCTTTCATGGCACTTGAAGTTTAATTTGCTAGATCTGAGCTATATTGCTCAGTAATGTCATCTTCTGAAAATAATAATGCTATGCAAATCCCATTGTCAGCCTCATTGTAATTCTTAAAACTAGCACTGGATTTATATTAGGATTCAAACGTATATCCATGCGTAGTAGTCAGCTTCCATCAAGCTTCGATCTGTCAATATGAGACAAGAAAATTAAAGGTAACATATCTCATCTTCATTGCTCCATGTAAAGGATCGACCAAATCCAAATCCAAATGACTCTTGACGTCTATATTCAATGCCTTTGACAAGTGATTGACACAACATTAACACTCATGTAACATCATTGGCTTTAATGCTTCCTTTAAGACTCTGCTTCGATGACATTTCAAATTTTGTATTAGTCCCTGGTCAAGCGTTTCAGTTTGGATGACCTACTTGGTGGAAATAGATTTCAATGTTTTGCAAGTCTTTGTGCCCGACCATTATCAATGAACAAATAATATTTTTCGTCCTGCGTGCGAAAGTGGATAATCTAATTTTACAATCCATTGTTCAAAAGGAAGTCGGGTCGTCCACGCCTTGTAGTTAGCTTTATAATGGACAGGCAACGACCTTTGCCGATCAAAAGAATTTTAATTTTTTCAGAACATCCCATATTTCCCGCTGTTTGCTATGTTTGCCGCCTTGGCACTTCTCGTTCTTAAAAGCCAATGGTTTATCTGGTAGGCATTTGAAAAACAGTACCGCCTCGTCTGCATGAAAAATATCACGTCCTTCGCACTTTTCTAACACATTTGTCAAAATGCCAGTTTTCCATTTAGCGGTGTCCTCTCACAAACATCGTTGTTTCACCACATACATTTATAAAACACACCCCATGCCTGAAATTACACATTGTGTAATGCAAATTGGTTGAACATTTGATTAATTGAGAATTTCGTCGAGTACCTTTGCTTCCGTTTATCAAGCTAACCAGTGGTTGCCCTAAAGTCGTCTTCACCAAATCACTTCGCAACCTCTAGGGCTTTCGCCTCCGGTGTCAATACATCGACCAATGTTTTGCGCTTGTGCAATGTTACCGAAGTCAATAGTTTCAACAGCTCACGATGTCAGTGTTCTGATCGACAGCTTCCAAGAATTGGCCAACGATCAAAGGCGGCGACGGAATGCGTTTAACCTCTTCTTGTGCATGGAAATATTCCTTTTTCATATTGCGTTGCACATCCCTAACGTGTTTCTCTTAAACTTCAATGAAGTCGAGCCTCTTTTGCAGTTTCTACAACAACAATAGAACAAAACAAAAGAGCAGAGCTAAGATAAGGAAAGGCTATTGGATACAAATGCACTATATTTTCGATACGCGCTAAAAACATACCTTGTAGTGCACATAGAGATCGCCCATGTCCAGTCCATCCAGCGAACTGTTGCGTCCTTAAGCTTAGTATCGATTAAGTCATCCTGCGCATGTTTTTTTAAGTTTAACATAATTGTTATATGCTACGTTCAGCGATACGCACCTTCCTCATTAACAATACGTCCATGTTGATTTTTCGAGTATACTAGTCCCACGAAATCTACGCAAACAATCAAACCCTGAGAGTGCTCGATTAGAGATGTTAACAACATTGACTAATACAACAGTAATCGATACTGGCAATAATGTTTATTTTTGTACTAAAACACTACTCGTAAGGTTTATCAATTCTAAATACTTTTTTCACAAAAATTGGTTCTGTGATTATAAGACTGCAATTAAATGGCTTCTGCTTCAAATATTTATGGAAAGCTTCCTGCTTGGGAACATCAGCCGAAATTAAACGTGGTAGCACAAGACTTTTTGGCAGATCTTGAAAAAGAGAGACAACGGCTTGTAGCCGCTGATTTTCCTCTTTGTGCGGTGCTAATTGAAGAAGCCGTCGAACGAGTTAACTGCACTGGCCGTATTCCCGGCAAAGAGTTTTATGCGGATGTGTACAAGCAAAAGCCCATGAAAATTACACAGAAGGTCTGTGTACCTGTTAAAAAATATCCGAGGTTTAATTTTATCGGAAAAATATTGGGACCGAAAGGAAACTCGGTGCGTCGATTGCACGAGGAAACACAGTGCAAAATAGCCATAAAGGGACGCAATTCCATGAGAGATCGCGCCAAGGAAGAGGAATTGCGCAACTCTGGTGATCCTCGCTTTTCGCACCTTCAGAAGGATCTTTTCATTGAGATCAGCACCGTCGCTACACCTTCTGAGTGTTATGCTCGTGTCGCTTGTGCGCTCGCAGAAATCCGTAAATATCTAATTCCCGACAAAAATGACAAGGTTTCACGCGAACAACTGCGTGAGCTAATGCAAATGGATCTCGAAACTGAAAAAAATGAACACGGTGCGAATGTGGAATCTGTGTTTGATCAAAAAATTGGTGGTGGTTTGGGCTCACCAAACTATATAAACTCTTTAAGAAAAACTGTGGAAATACCGTCCGAGGTTAAGGAGCAAGAACATTTTTATGGATACGAACGTCATTCGCCTAAAGGTTATGAATATGCTGGTGCTCAGCCTAATATAAAGGCATCATCTGCAGCACGCAGAGGCCCTCACCCATCGGTCTATAAACCGAAATAAAATGGTTCCGGGAGGCGACAGTCAATACGAACCCACATCATATTCTAATCGAAAACAATGTACGCAATAAATTTCTTAACTCTACATAACTCATTAAATATAGACTAACTATAATTAATACAACAGTAAACATAAGGATATATAAATTTGTAATTACCAACATAAAATCGATAAACTGAAATGAATTGAATCGATATTAGTAGTAATAAAGACCAGCAGTGAGTTTGGCCACTAGTTTATATGTATGGAAAAAGGAACTAGGACTGGATTTTCTCTATGTTGCTGAGTCGTCTTTTTCGATAAGGATCCACACGTACGCAATTGAAAATAAAAATATTCCACACATTTCATGTTTATTTTAAAATTGTGATTCGCTTCTCTTTGTTGCTCTGTTATTGCCATCTTCAAAGCATCGCATCAAATTGTGGAATAACGAGCGAATGAACACAAAGAGAAGTAAACAATATGCCAAGCCAAAATCTACCAATCGCGCCCAAAGTAGTGTGACTGAAAATACAAGCAAGATTGTCGAGGACGTCGGAAGACTATATAGTTGAAAATCGTAGCAAGGTGTGCGAGAAGTTCTCCGGCAAGAAGAATAACGCGTGGCAGAAGGCGAGTAAAAAGTAAAGTAAGTTGGTTTTCATTAAATATAAATTCTCCTCTACTCCTTTAAAGTTAACCAAAATTCATCCATTCGTTTAGTTAGTTGTACCACGCAAGTTAGTATACGTGATATTGCGGATGGGGGTGATGAGAACAATGGCGACGATACAATGATGAACCCTCAAGTTACACGAAAACAAAGGCACAAAACATTTTGGCACCGTCGACTCAAAGATGTTGACGCAGAACGATTCGCAAATACCACTGGACAAGATGCGTTATCATGTGGTATCGAAAAACATTGCTATCGATATTTCGCACTCGAATCAAATTCACTTGCAAACCGTACACTATTATATTTTGCGGAGTGAAAGGAGTAAACAAATCGACAAATCTGGCCAAGATTTTCTTTTGGCTGATTGAAAGCGATGTCAGTGTACCCATTGCGGCCTGCCATACTTTACGAGCAAGCCCCGTCGAGCTGCTGCGTATGCATACACGCCATTTAAGCTCAGCATCCAGCGAAAAACACAGTCAATGCACCATAGTTCAGTTGAACGAGAAGGGCTATGATAAGAATGCCGCCATTACCATGGAGACAGTACCGCCGGTGGCATATAGGACAACGAGCCATTACATTGATGCGCTCTGTCTCTAAAAACGAATCAAGGTCAACGAGGCCAATCTGATGCTCTTCGTTGGTTAGGCAATGGTCGGAAACGAGGCTATCGATCAGATTTTTAAGTTAAATCATTAAAATAACTTAGTCAAGAAATCGTTTTTTTGTTTATAGTATAGTGTATCATGCTCAGTAAATAGACTTCCTGTAGAGTTTCCCGAAAGCAAAATTATTTTATACCCTATGACTGGCGCGTGTGTGCCTACCCGAGGGAATTACTACAACGTTACAAAGGACTAACCAAACAGACCAATTTACTAATAAGACTGAGCTAATATTTAAGCAAGAGAGCGGTGTGACGACTACTTGGTACACACCGACGCATGTCACGGAGATGGAAGAGATTCAAGGCACGAAATTTCTCATTCAGAAATTTTATGAAATGGATAAGAAGAAGACGTCGACACCCGATGACCTATACCTGCGCGCCAACGAATGCCTCCAGAAGATCGAGACACATCTAGAGAAGCTGAACAAATGCCTTGTAGTCAAAATTAGTGTGAGGGAAAAAGTGAACTTGTTTGAGCAGAAGTTTAGTGATCGCCCAGATCAGTAGTAGTCGTGGAGCAGTGAAAAATGTTTCGTATAACGGGAAATAAGCGTTAAATTTCTTCGAGTTAATTATATAAATTTTTATTCATCCAGTCAAGTTGACAGAAACCAATATCGATAGGTGCTACCATTTTTCATATGTCTTGAATTTCTGATCGTATAGAAGACGTGAATTCGGCTTGCTTAATGTATTGTAAGCTTCGGAATTTTCTTATAAACTCTTTGGCCTCCCTTTCGCTGCTGCACACATCTGGATGAAATTCGGTTGGAGAGTCGAATAATGGCCGTGTGTATCTTCAACCCAAGCTTAACTTGAACGTGTAATTGAAAACTTCTATGTTTAGTTTTTTTCGGATTTTCGGATTAATAAATTTTGACGCAGACCTGACGACGTTGAAAGGGTTAAAATCAGGGATTTTATGGGGTCGATTTTTAACTGATAAAATCATTATGATGAAACCTTTGTACACATATAAGATGTATATCAAAATTATTTCTTATTCAATGGGCTATCCAAATAGCGCATACATTTATCATTTCAATTTATTTGTATAGAATTTAAAGGTAAAAATTACTTTTGATTTTTATTTTAAAATTCACGAATAATATTTATTTTGTGGTTTTTATCTAATTAATCATGGAAATAAAAATCAATATATGTATTGCTAATTTTAAATGAACAGCGAATCTTGAATTTGACTTACTAATTTAACAAAACAAATTTTATATATGGTCATATCCATTGTAAATCTATATCCTAATATGTTTCGTTGCTTATAATTCAGGGTAACGAATTCCAGTACTCTGAGGTGTCGTTTTCGTCTCTCGCAGTGTTTGCGAACACCACGAACAGTCAACCATTGCCACACTTCTCGGCAACTATTTAAATTCCATTGATGTGGCTTCTGACAACGAGGAAGACGAAAATAGCAATGATGATGTCATAAAGGCTACTGCTGAAATAGGAGCTTATGAACCAAGACCGATTGGTGTAAACATGGACATCATTAAATATTGAGAGGAGAAAAAAATTTGTGTATCCCTACTTTTTGCAATTAGCATAAGTTGTGCATAGTGTTCCGGCAACACAAGTTAGTATCGAAAGGGCATTTTCCGCATTAAAAATTATTTTGACGGACTTAAGATACAATCTTAACGCAGACAGCGTTAAAAAAATACCTTTTATAAAATTAAATCTGATGAAATAATCAACAAAATAAATAATCATTTAAAATTAGTAATACATATATTGATTTTTATTTCCATGATTAATTAGAAAAACATCAAAAAACAATTATCATTTGGGTTTTTTAAAATAAAAATCGAAAGTAATTTTTATTTTCTTAATTTTAAAATAAAAATTTAAAATGATTTTTATTTTTGATTTTTAAAGCAAAAATTAAAAAATAATAATTAAAAAAGATTTTTTGAAATAAAACTCATAACAGGTGCGGTCCCTGGTTAAAACATGCACTTTTTTGTTGTTATTTTCTGTAAAACCAGATTCTACTTTTTGTATTGCTTTACAATGATAGTCAGTATTTGTGGTTAAATATGAATAAAACTGTCGAGGAATACGCTTCATCTTTCTGGAAAGACTGTTGAATAAGTTCTTCCTCCGAACTATCGGCATCACCTTTCATGGCACTTGAAGTTTAATTTGCTAGATCTGAGCTATATTGCTCAGTAATGTCATCTTCTGAAAATAATAATGCTATGCAAATCCCATTGTCAGCCTCATTGTAATTCTTAAAACTAGCACTGGATTTATATTAGGATTCAAACGTATATCCATGCGTAGTAGTCAGCTTCCATCAAGCTTCGATCTGTCAATATGAGACAAGAAAATTAAAGGTAACATATCTCATCTTCATTGCTCCATGTAAAGGATCGACCAAATCCAAATCCAAATGACTCTTGACGTCTATATTCAATGCCTTTGACAAGTGATTGACACAACATTAACACTCATGTAACATCATTGGCTTTAATGCTTCCTTTAAGACTCTGCTTCGATGACATTTCAAATTTTGTATTAGTCCCTGGTCAAGCGTTTCAGTTTGGATGACCTACTTGGTGGAAATAGATTTCAATGTTTTGCAAGTCTTTGTGCCCGACCATTATCAATGAACAAATAATATTTTTCGTCCTGCGTGCGAAAGTGGATAATCTAATTCTACAATCCATTGTTCAAAAGGAAGTCGGGTCGTCCACGCCTTGTAGTTAGCTTTATAATGGACAGGCAACGACCTTTGCCGATCAAAAGAATTTTAATTTTTTCAGAACATCCCATATTTCCCGCTGTTTGCTATGTTTGCCGCCTTGGCACTTCTCGTTCTTAAAAGCCAATGGTTTATCTGGTAGGCATTTGAAAAACAGTACCGCCTCGTCTGCATGAAAAATATCACGTCCTTCGCACTTTTCTAACACATTTGTCAAAATGCCAGTTTTCCATTTAGCGGTGTCCTCTCACAAACATCGTTGTTTCACCACATACATTTATAAAACACACCCCATGCCTGAAATTACACATTGTGTAATGCAAATTGGTTGAACATTTGATTAATTGAGAATTTCGTCGAGTACCTTTGCTTCCGTTTATCAAGCTAACCAGTGGTTGCCCTAAAGTCGTCTTCACCAAATCACTTCGCAACCTCTAGGGCTTTCGCCTCCGGTGTCAATACATCGACCAATGTTTTGCGCTTGTGCAATGTTACCGAAGTCAATAGTTTCAACAGCTCACGATGTCAGTGTTCTGATCGACAGCTTCCAAGAATTGGCCAACGATCAAAGGCGGCGACGGAATGCGTTTAACCTCTTCTTGTGCATGGAAATATTCCTTTTTCATATTGCGTTGCACATCCCTAACGTGTTTCTCTTAAACTTCAATGAAGTCGAGCCTCTTTTGCAGTTTCTACAACAACAATAGAACAAAACAAAAGAGCAGAGCTAAGATAAGGAAAGGCTATTGGATACAAATGCACTATATTTTCGATACGCGCTAAAAACATACCTTGTAGTGCACATAGAGATCGCCCATGTCCAGTCCATCCAGCGAACTGTTGCGTCCTTAAGCTTAGTATCGATTAAGTCATCCTGCGCATGTTTTTTTAAGTTTAACATAATTGTTATATGCTACGTTCAGCGATACGCACCTTCCTCATTAACAATACGTCCATGTTGATTTTTCGAGTATACTAGTCCCACGAAATCTACGCAAACAATCAAACCCTGAGAGTGCTCGATTAGAGATGTTAACAACATTGACTAATACAACAGTAATCGATACTGGCAATAATGTTTATTTTTGTACTAAAACACTACTCGTAAGGTTTATCAATTCTAAATACTTTTTTCACAAAAATTGGTTCTGTGATTATAAGACTGCAATTAAATGGCTTCTGCTTCAAATATTTATGGAAAGCTTCCTGCTTGGGAACATCAGCCGAAATTAAACGTGGTAGCACAAGACTTTTTGGCAGATCTTGAAAAAGAGAGACAACGGCTTGTAGCCGCTGATTTTCCTCTTTGTGCGGTGCTAATTGAAGAAGCCGTCGAACGAGTTAACTGCACTGGCCGTATTCCCGGCAAAGAGTTTTATGCGGATGTGTACAAGCAAAAGCCCATGAAAATTACACAGAAGGTCTGTGTACCTGTTAAAAAATATCCGAGGTTTAATTTTATCGGAAAAATATTGGGACCGAAAGGAAACTCGGTGCGTCGATTGCACGAGGAAACACAGTGCAAAATAGCCATAAAGGGACGCAATTCCATGAGAGATCGCGCCAAGGAAGAGGAATTGCGCAACTCTGGTGATCCTCGCTTTTCGCACCTTCAGAAGGATCTTTTCATTGAGATCAGCACCGTCGCTACACCTTCTGAGTGTTATGCTCGTGTCGCTTGTGCGCTCGCAGAAATCCGTAAATATCTAATTCCCGACAAAAATGACAAGGTTTCACGCGAACAACTGCGTGAGCTAATGCAAATGGATCTCGAAACTGAAAAAAATGAACACGGTGCGAATGTGGAATCTGTGTTTGATCAAAAAATTGGTGGTGGTTTGGGCTCACCAAACTATATAAACTCTTTAAGAAAAACTGTGGAAATACCGTCCGAGGTTAAGGAGCAAGAACATTTTTATGGATACGAACGTCATTCGCCTAAAGGTTATGAATATGCTGGTGCTCAGCCTAATATAAAGGCATCATCTGCAGCACGCAGAGGCCCTCACCCATCGGTCTATAAACCGAAATAAAATGGTTCCGGGAGGCGACAGTCAATACGAACCCACATCATATTCTAATCGAAAACAATGTACGCAATAAATTTCTTAACTCTACATAACTCATTAAATATAGACTAACTATAATTAATACAACAGTAAACATAAGGATATATAAATTTGTAATTACCAACATAAAATCGATAAACTGAAATGAATTGAATCGATATTAGTAGTAATAAAGACCAGCAGTGAGTTTGGCCACTAGTTTATATGTATGGAAAAAGGAACTAGGACTGGATTTTCTCTATGTTGCTGAGTCGTCTTTTTCGATAAGGATCCACACGTACGCAATTGAAAATAAAAATATTCCACACATTTCATGTTTATTTTAAAATTGTGATTCGCTTCTCTTTGTTGCTCTGTTATTGCCATCTTCAAAGCATCGCATCAAATTGTGGAATAACGAGCGAATGAACACAAAGAGAAGTAAACAATATGCCAAGCCAAAATCTACCAATCGCGCCCAAAGTAGTGTGACTGAAAATACAAGCAAGATTGTCGAGGACGTCGGAAGACTATATAGTTGAAAATCGTAGCAAGGTGTGCGAGAAGTTCTCCGGCAAGAAGAATAACGCGTGGCAGAAGGCGAGTAAAAAGTAAAAAGTAAAGTAAGTTGGTTTTCATTAAATATAAATTCTCCTCTACTCCTTTAAAGTTAACCAAAATTCATCCATTCGTTTAGTTAGTTGTACCACGCAAGTTAGTATACGTGATATTGCGGATGGGGGTGATGAGAACAATGGCGACGATACAATGATGAACCCTCAAGTTACACGAAAACAAAGGCACAAAACATTTTGGCACCGTCGACTCAAAGATGTTGACGCAGAACGATTCGCAAATACCACTGGACAAGATGCGTTATCATGTGGTATCGAAAAACATTGCTATCGATATTTCGCACTCGAATCAAATTCACTTGCAAACCGTACACTATTATATTTTGCGGAGTGAAAGGAGTAAACAAATCGACAAATCTGGCCAAGATTTTCTTTTGGCTGATTGAAAGCGATGTCAGTGTACCCATTGCGGCCTGCCATACTTTACGAGCAAGCCCCGTCGAGCTGCTGCGTATGCATACACGCCATTTAAGCTCAGCATCCAGCGAAAAACACAGTCAATGCACCATAGTTCAGCTGAACGAGAAGGGCTATGATAAGAATGCCGCCATTACCATGGAGACAGTACCGCCGGTGGCATATAGGACAACGAGCCATTACATTGATGCGCTCTGTCTCTAAAAACGAATCAAGGTCAACGAGGCCAATCTGATGCTCTTCGTTGGTTAGGCAATGGTCGGAAACGAGGCTATCGATCAGATTTTTAAGTTAAATCATTAAAATAACTTAGTCAAGAAATCGTTTTTTTGTTTATAGTATAGTGTATCATGCTCAGTAAATAGACTTCCTGTAGAGTTTCCCGAAAGCAAAATTATTTTATACCCTATGACTGGCGCGTGTGTGCCTACCCGAGGGAATTACTACAACGTTACAAAGGACTAACCAAACAGACCAATTTACTAATAAGACTGAGCTAATATTTAAGCAAGAGAGCGGTGTGACGACTACTTGGTACACACCGACGCATGTCACGGAGATGGAAGAGATTCAAGGCACGAAATTTCTCATTCAGAAATTTTATGAAATGGATAAGAAGAAGACGTCGACACCCGATGACCTATACCTGCGCGCCAACGAATGCCTCCAGAAGATCGAGACACATCTAGAGAAGCTGAACAAATGCCTTGTAGTCAAAATTAGTGTGAGGGAAAAAGTGAACTTGTTTGAGCAGAAGTTTAGTGATCGCCCAGATCAGTAGTAGTCGTGGAGCAGTGAAAAATGTTTCGTATAACGGGAAATAAGCGTTAAATTTCTTCGAGTTAATTATATAAATTTTTATTCATCCAGTCAAGTTGACAGAAACCAATATCGATAGGTGCTACCATTTTTCATATGTCTTGAATTTCTGATCGTATAGAAGACGTGAATTCGGCTTGCTTAATGTATTGTAAGCTTCGGAATTTTCTTATAAACTCTTTGGCCTCCCTTTCGCTGCTGCACACATCTGGATGAAATTCGGTTGGAGAGTCGAATAATGGCCGTGTGTATCTTCAACCCAAGCTTAACTTGAACGTGTAATTGAAAACTTCTATGTTTAGTTTTTTTCGGATTTTCGGATTAATAAATTTTGACGCAGACCTGACGACGTTGAAAGGGTTAAAATCAGGGATTTTATGGGGTCGATTTTTAACTGATAAAATCATTATGATGAAACCTTTGTACACATATAAGATGTATATCAAAATTATTTCTTATTCAATGGGCTATCCAAATAGCGCATACATTTATCATTTCAATTTATTTGTATAGAATTTAAAGGTAAAAATTACTTTTGATTTTTATATTAAAATTCACGAATAATATTTATTTTGTGGTTCGAGAAAATTAAAGGTAACATATCTCATCTTCATTGCTCCATGTAGAGGATCGACCAAATCCAAATCCAAATCCAAATGACTCTTGACGTCGATATTCAATGCCTTTGACAAGTGATTGACACAACCTTAACACTCATGTAACATCATTGGCTTTAATGCTTTCTTTAAGACTCTGCTTCGATGACATTTCAAATTTTGTATTAGTCCCTGGTCAAGCGTTTCAGTTTGGATGACCTACTTGGTGGAAATAGATTTCAATGTTTTGCAAGTCTTTGTGCCCGACCATTATCAATGAACAAATAATATTTTTCGTCCTGCGTGCGAAAGTGGATAATCTAATTTTACAATCCATTGTTCAAAAGGAAGTCGGGTCGTCCACGCCTTGTAGTTAGCTTTATAATGGACAGGCAACGACCTTTGCCGATCAAAAGAATTTTAATTTTTTCAGAACATCCCATATTTCCCGCTGTTTGCTATGTTTGCCGCCTTGGCACTTCTCGTTCTTAAAAGCCAATGGTTTATCTGGTAGGCATTTGAAAAACAGTACCGCCTCGTCTGCATGAAAAATATCACGTCCTTCGCACTTTTCTAACACATTTGTCAAAATGCCAGTTTTCCATTTAGCGGTGTCCTCTCACAAACATCGTTGTTTCACCACATACATTTATAAAACAGACCCCATGCCTGAAATTACACATTGTGTAATGCAAATTGGTTGAACATTTCATTAATTGAGAATTTCGTCGAGTACCTTTGCTTCCGTTTATCAAGCTAACCAGTGGTTGCCCTAAAGTCGTCTTCACCAAATCACTTCGCAACCTCTAGGGCTTTCGCCTCCGGTGTCAATACATCGACCAATGTTTTGCGCTTGTGCAATGTAACCGAAGTCAATAGTTTCAACAGCTCACGATGTCAGTGTTCTGATCGACAGCTTCCAAGAATTGGCCAACGATCAAAGGCGGCGACGGAATGCGTTTAACCTCTTCTTGTGCATGGAAATATTCCTTTTTCATATTGCGTTGCACATCCCTAACGTGTTTCTCTTAAACTTCAATGAAGTCGAGCCTCTTTTGCAGTTTCTTCAACAACAATAGAACAAAACAAAAGAGCAGAGCTAAGATAAAGAAAGGCTATTGGATACAAATGCACTATATTTTCGATACGCGCTAAAAACATACCTTGTAGTGCACATAGAGATCGCCCATGTCCAGTCCATCCAGCGAACTGTTGCGTCCTTAAGCTTAGTATCGATTAAGTCATCCTGCGCATGTTTTTTTAAGTTTAACATAATTGTTATATGCTACGTTCAGCGATACGCACCTTCCTCATTAACAATACGTCCATGTTGATTTTTCGAGTATACTAGTCCCACGAAATCTACGCAAACAATCAAACCCTGAGAGTGCTCGATTAGAGATGTTAACAACATTGACTAATACAACAGTAATCGATACTGGCAATAATGTTTATTTTGGTACTAAAACACTACTCGTAAGGTTTATCAATTCTAAATACTTTTTTCACAAAAATTGGTTCTGTGATTATAAGACTGCAATTAAATGGCTTCTGCTTCAAATATTTATGGAAAGCTTCCTGATTGGGAACATCAGCCGAAATTAAACGTGGTAGCACAAGACTTTTTGGCAGATCTTGAAAAAGAGAGACAACGGCTTGTAGCCGCTGATTTTCCTCTTTGTGCGGTGCTAATTGAAGAAGCCGTCGAACGAGTTAACTGCACTGGCCGTATTCCCGGCAAAGAGTTTTATGCGGATGTGTACAAGCAAAAGCCCATGAAAATTACACAGAAGGTCTGTGTACCTGTTAAAAAATATCCGAGGTTTAATTTTATCGGAAAAATATTGGGACCGAAAGGAAACTCGGTGCGTCGATTGCACGAGGAAACACAGTGCAAAATAGCCATAAAGGGACGCAATTCCATGAGAGATCGCGCCAAGGAAGAGGAATTGCGCAACTCTGGTGATCCTCGCTTTTCGCACCTTCAGAAGGATCTTTTCATTGAGATCAGCACCGTCGCTACACCTTCTGAGTGTTATGCTCGTGTCGCTTGTGCGCTCGCAGAAATCCGTAAATATCTAATTCCCGACAAAAATGACAAGGTTTCACGCGAACAACTGCGTGAGCTTATGCAAATGGATCTGGAAACTGAAAAAAATGTACACGGTGCGAATGTGGAATCTGTGTTTGATCAAAAAATTGGTGGTGGTTTGGGCTCACCAAACTATATAAACTCTTTAAGAAAAACTGTGGAAATACCGTCCGAGGTTAAGGAGCAAGAACATTTTTATGGATACGAACGTCATTCGCCTAAAGGTTATGAATATGCTGGTGCTCAGCCTTATATAAAGGCATCATCTGCAGCACGCAGAGGCCCTCACCCATCGGTCTATAAACCGAAATAAAATGGTTCCGGGAGGCGACAGTCAATACGAACCCACATCATATTCTAATCGAAAACAATGTACGCAATAAATTTCTTAACTCTACATAACTCATTAAATATAGACTAACTATAATTAATACAACAGTAAACATAAGGATATATAAATTTGTAATTACCAACATAAAATCGATAAACTGAAATGAATTGAATCGATATTAGTAGTAATAAAGACCAGCAGTGAGTTTGGCCACTAGTTTATATGTATGGAAAAAGGAACTAGGACTGGATTTTCTCTATGTTGCTGAGTCGTCTTTTTCGATAAGGATCCACACGTACGCAATTGAAAATAAAAATATTCCACACATTTCATGTTTATTTTAAAATTGTGATTCGCTTCTCTTTGTTGCTCTGTTATTGCCATCTTCAAAGCATCGCATCAAATTGTGGAATAACGAGCGAATGAACACAAAGAGAAGTAAACAATATGCCAAGCCAAAATCTACCAATCGCGCCCAAAGTAGTGTGACTGAAAATACAAGCAAGATTGTCGAGGACGTCGGAAGACTATATAGTTGAAAATCGTAGCAAGGTGTGCGAGAAGTTCTCCGGCAAGAAGAATAACGCGTGGCAGAAGGCGAGTAAAAAGTAAAAAGTAAAGTAAGTTGGTTTTCATTAAATATAAATTCTCCTCTACTCCTTTAAAGTTAACCAAAATTCATCCATTCGTTTAGTTAGTTGTACCACGCAAGTTAGTATACGTGATATTGCGGATGGGGGTGATGAGAACAATGGCGACGATACAATGATGAACCCTCAAGTTACACGAAAACAAAAGCACAAAACATTTTGGCACCGTCGACTCAAAGATGTTGACGCAGAACGATTCGCAAATACCACTGGACAAGATGCGTTATCATGTGGTATCGAAAAACATTGCTATCGATATTTCGCACTCGAATCAAATTCACTTGCAAACCGTACACTATTATATTTTGCGGAGTGAAAGGAGTAAACAAATCGACAAATCTGGCCAAGATTTTCTTTTGGCTGATTGAAAGCGATGTCAGTGTACCCATTGCGGCCTGCCATACTTTACGAGCAAGCCCCGTCGAGCTGCTGCGTATGCATACACGCCATTTAAGCTCAGCATCCAGCGAAAAACACAGTCAATGCACCATAGTTCAGCTGAACGAGAAGGGCTATGATAAGAATGCCGCCATTACCATGGAGACAGTACCGCCGGTGGCATATAGGACAACGAGCCATTACATTGATGCGCTCTGTCTCTAAAAACGAATCAAGGTCAACGAGGCCAATCTGATGCTCTTCGTTGGTTAGGCAATGGTCGGAAACGAGGCTATCGATCAGATTTTTAAGTTAAATCATTAAAATAACTTAGTCAAGAAATCGTTTTTTTGTTTATAGTATAGTGTATCATGCTCAGTAAATAGACTTCCTGTAGAGTTTCCCGAAAGCAAAATTATTTTATACCCTATGACTGGCGCGTGTGTGCCTACCCGAGGGAATTACTACAACGTTACAAAGGACTAACCAAACAGACCAATTTACTAATAAGACTGAGCTAATATTTAAGCAAGAGAGCGATGTGACGACTACTTGGTACACACCGACGCATGTCACGGAGATGGAAGAGATTCAAGGCACGAAATTTCTCATTCAGAAATTTTATTAAATGGATAAGAAGAAGACGTCGACACCCAATGACCTATACCTGCGCGCCAACGAATGCCTCCAGAAGATCGAGACACATCTAGAGAAGCTGAACAAATGCCTTGTAGTCAAAATTAGTGTGAGGGAAAAAGTTAACTTGTTTGAGCAGAAGTTTAGTGATCGCCCAGATCAGTAGTAGTCGTGGAGCAGTGAAAAATGTTTCGTATAACGGGAAATAAGCGTTAAATTTCTTCGAGTTAATTATATAAATTTTTATTCATCCAGTCAAGTTGACAGAAACCAATATCGATAGGTGCTACCATTTTTCATATGTCTTGAATTTCTGATCGTATAGAAGACGTGAATTCGGCTTGCTTAATGTATTGTAAGCTTCGGAATTTTCTTATAAACTCTTTGGCCTCCCTTTCGCTGCTGCACACATCTGGATGAAATTCGGTTGGAGAGTCGAATAATGGCCGTGTGTATCTTCAACCCAAGCTTAACTTGAACGTGTAATTGAAAACTTCTATGTTTAGTTTTTTTCGGATTTTCGGATTAATAAATTTTGACGCAGACCTGACGACGTTGAAAGGGTTAAAATCAGGGATTTTATGGGGTCGATTTTTAACTGATAAAATCATTATGATGAAACCTTTGTACACATATAAGATGTATATCAAAATTATTTCTTATTCAATGGGCTATCCAAATAGCGCATACATTTATCATTTCAATTTATTTGTATAGAATTTAAAGGTAAAAATTACTTTTGATTTTTATTTTAAAATTCACGAATAATATTTATTTTGTGGTTCGAGAAAATTAAAGGTAACATATCTCATCTTCATTGCTCCATGTAGAGGATCGACCAAATCCAAATCCAAATCCAAATGACTCTTGACGTCGATATTCAATGCCTTTGACAAGTGATTGACACAACCTTAACACTCATGTAACATCATTGGCTTTAATGCTTTCTTTAAGACTCTGCTTCGATGACATTTCAAATTTTGTATTAGTCCCTGGTCAAGCGTTTCAGTTTGGATGACCTACTTGGTGGAAATAGATTTCAATGTTTTGTAAGTCTTTGTGCCCGACCATTATCAATGAACAAATAATATTTTTCGTCCTGCGTGCGAAAGTGGATAATCTAATTTTACAATCCATTGTTCAAAAGGAAGTCGGGTCGTCCACGCCTTGTAGTTAGCTTTATAATGGACAGGCAACGACCTTTGCCGATCAAAAGAATTTTAATTTTTTCAGAACATCCCATATTTCCCGCTGTTTGCTATGTTTGCCGCCTTGGCACTTCTCGTTCTTAAAAGCCAATGGTTTATCTGGTAGGCATTTGAAAAACAGTACCGCCTCGTCTGCATGAAAAATATCACGTCCTTCGCACTTTTCTAACACATTTGTCAAAATGCCAGTTTTCCATTTAGCGGTGTCCTCTCACAAACATCGTTGTTTCACCACATACATTTATAAAACAGACCCCATGCCTGAAATTACACATTGTGTAATGCAAATTGGTTGAACATTTCATTAATTGAGAATTTCGTCGAGTACCTTTGCTTCCGTTTATCAAGCTAACCAGTGGTTGCCCTAAAGTCGTCTTCACCAAATCACTTCGCAACCTCTAGGGCTTTCGCCTCCGGTGTCAATACATCGACCAATGTTTTGCGCTTGTGCAATGTAACCTAAGTCAATAGTTTCAACAGCTCACGATGTCAGTGTTCTGATCGACAGCTTCCAAGAATTGGCCAACGATCAAAGGCGGCGACGGAATGCGTTTAACCTCTTCTTGTGCATGGAAATATTCCTTTTTCATATTGCGTTGCACATCCCTAACGTGTTTCTCTTAAACTTCAATGAAGTCGAGCCTCTTTTGCAGTTTCTTCAACAACAATAGAACAAAACAAAAGAGCAGAGCTAAGATAAAGAAAGGCTATTGGATACAAATGCACTATATTTTCGATACGCGCTAAAAACATACCTTGTAGTGCACATAGAGATCGCCCATGTCCAGTCCATCCAGCGAACTGTTGCGTCCTTAAGCTTAGTATCGATTAAGTCATCCTGCGCATGTTTTTTTAAGTTTAACATAATTGTTATATGCTACGTTCAGCGATACGCACCTTCCTCATTAACAATACGTCCATGTTGATTTTTCGAGTATACTAGTCCCACGAAATCTACGCAAACAATCAAACCCTGAGAGTGCTCGATTAGAGATGTTAACAACATTGACTAATACAACAGTAATCGATACTGGCAATAATGTTTATTTTGGTACTAAAACACTACTCGTAAGGTTTATCAATTCTAAATACTTTTTTCACAAAAATTGGTTCTGTGATTATAAGACTGCAATTAAATGGCTTCTGCTTCAAATATTTATGGAAAGCTTCCTGCTTGGGAACATCAGCCGAAATTAAACGTGGTAGCACAAGACTTTTTGGCAGATCTTGAAAAAGAGAGACAACGGCTTGTAGCCGCTGATTTTCCTCTTTGTGCGGTGCTAATTGAAGAAGCCGTCGAACGAGTTAACTGCACTGGCCGTATTCCCGGCAAAGAGTTTTATGCGGATGTGTACAAGCAAAAGCCCATGAAAATTACACAGAAGGTCTGTGTACCTGTTAAAAAATATCCGAGGTTTAATTTTATCGGAAAAATATTGGGACCGAAAGGAAACTCGGTGCGTCGATTGCACGAGGAAACACAGTGCAAAATAGCCATAAAGGGACGCAATTCCATGAGAGATCGCGCCAAGGAAGAGGAATTGCGCAACTCTGGTGATCCTCGCTTTTCGCACCTTCAGAAGGATCTTTTCATTGAGATCAGCACCGTCGCTACACCTTCTGAGTGTTATGCTCGTGTCGCTTGTGCACTCGCAGAAATCCGTAAATATCTAATTCCCGACAAAAATGACAAGGTTTCACGCGAACAACTGCGTGAGCTTATGCAAATGGATCTGGAAACTGAAAAAAATGTACACGGTGCGAATGTGGAATCTGTGTTTGATCAAAAAATTGATGGTGGTTTGGGCACACCAAACTATATAAACTCTTTAAGAAAAACTGTGGAAATACCGTCCGAGGTTAAGGAGCAAGAACATTTTTATGGATACGAACGTCATTCGCCTAAAGGTTATGAATATGCTGGTGCTCAGCCTTATATAAAGGCATCATCTGCAGCACGCAGAGGCCCTCACCCATCGGTCTATAAACCGAAATAAAATGGTTCCGGGAGGCGACAGTCAATACGAACCCACATCATATTCTAATCGAAAACAATGTACGCAATAAATTTCTTAACTCTACATAACTCATTAAATATAGACTAACTATAATTAATACAACAGTAAACATAAGGATATATAAATTTGTAATTACCAACATAAAATCGATAAACTGAAATGAATTGAATCGATATTAGTAGTAATAAAGACCAGCAGTGAGTTTGGCCACTAGTTTATATGTATGGAAAAAGGAACTAGGACTGGATTTTCTCTATGTTGCTGAGTCGTCTTTTTCGATAAGGATCCACACGTACGCAATTGAAAATAAAAATATTCCACACATTTCATGTTTATTTTAAAATTGTGATTCGCTTCTCTTTGTTGCTCTGTTATTGCCATCTTCAAAGCATCGCATCAAATTGTGGAATAACGAGCGAATGAACACAAAGAGAAGTAAACAATATGCCAAGCCAAAACCTACCAATCGCGGCCAAAGTAGTGTGACTGAAAATACAAGCAAGATTGTCGAGGACGTCGGAAGACTATATAGTTGAAAATCGTAGCAAGGTGTGCGAGAAGTTCACCGGCAAGAAGAATAACGCGTGGCAGAAGGCGAGTAAAAAGTAAAAAGTAAAGTAAGTTGGTTTTCATTAAATATAAATTCTCCTCTACTCCTTTAAAGTTAACCAAAATTCATCCATTCGTTTAGTTAGTTGTACCACGCAAGTTAGTATACGTGATATTGCGGATGGGGGTGATGAGAACAATGGCGACGACGACGATGGTATATACAATGATGAACCCTCAAGTTACACGAAAACAAAGACCAAAACAAGGCACCGTCGACTCAAAGATGTTGACGCGGAACGATTCGCAAATACCACTGGACAAGATGCGTTATCATTTGATATCGAAAAACATTGCTTACGATATTTCGCACTCGAATCAAATTCACTTGCAAACCGTACACTATTATATTTTGCGGAGTGAAAGGAGTAAACAAATCGACAAATCTGGCCAAGATTTTCTTTTGGCTGATTGAAAGCGATGTCAGTGTACCCATTGCGGCCTGCCATACTTTACGAGCAAGCCCCGTCGAGCAGCTGCGTATGCATACACGCCATTTAAGCTCAGCATCCAGCGAAAAACACAGTCAATGCACCATAGTTCAGCTGAACGAGAAGGGCTATGATAAGAATGCCGCCATTACCATGGAGACAGTACCGCCGGTGGCATATAGGACATCGAGCCATTACATTGATGCGCTCTGTCTCTAAAAACGAATCAAGGTCAACGAGGCCAATCTGATTCTCTTCGTTGGTTAGGCAATGGTCGGAAACGAGGCTATCGATCAGATTTTTAAGTTAAATCATTAATGGCATTGTGGTTATAATCGATGACAAGGTCGGAGCTGCAATCTCAATGACTTACAGCACCGGGCAACCCACAACTGCACGAATGAACTCACAGGCACAATTGAAATTCGAAAATTCATTCATTTACAGAAACTCGCCCGATATATGGAGTGACACTTGTCAAAAGCGGTCATATGTGTCACTACATAAAGGATGGAACAACGCATAGCCGTTTAATCGCTGTAAAGGAAATTTATGTACAGGTATGCATTACTCTTCATTAATTATACTATTCCAAACATTAACTAAAGTTATTATTGCAAGAAGAAATATAGTGGTGACTGTTTAAAGTAAGGTCGCGACACATCTAGAGAAGCTGAACAAATGCCTTGTAGTCAAAATTAGTGTGAGGGAAAAAGTGAACTTGTTTGAGCAGAAGTTTAGTGATCGCCCCCGATCAGTAGTAGTCGTGGAGCAGTGAAAAAGTTCCGTATAACGGGAAATAGGCGTTAAATTTCTTCGAGTTAATTATATAAATTTTTATTCCAATATCGATAGGTGCTACCATTTTTCTTGTGTCCTGAATTTCTGATCGTATAGAAGACGCGAATTCGGCTTGCTTAATGTATTGTAAGCTTCGAAAATTCTTATAAACTCTTTGGCCTCCCTTTCGCTGCTACACACATCCGTGTGAAATTGCTTTTAGAGTCGAGATAATAGTTATATGCAGCACGTCGTAGATTGTGTTGGGACTTTGATGTTGAAATCGATGTTGAAAGGGTTACTTGTTACTTTGTTGTTGTTGTAATTTGTGTATTGGTTTGTAGTGATCGTCAGTTGCTTTCATTTTTCTTTGTAAATATGAATTGAAAACTCAAGGAATCCTTCCTTCCAAATTACTTAATAGTTTTAGATTCTGTGCAGTAGTAATTACAAATCCATTCACCGAAGACTCAACATGAGCAGAAAACCTTACAAGAAGACTCACTGGCAAAAACCGGGAATAACTAACTTTATGATATATTTGCCAAGTGCAAAAAAGGAAAAGAAAACTCGTCTATTTAAGGAAGATTGTATAGTGTACATACATATGCACATATAAAAATTAGTGGTTTGTACGCGTTTGACCGAGATCACTGAAGGCATTGACAATGTGCTCTTTGGCTGTGATGGAGGCTGTATTGCAAATAACCACTCAAACGGTTTTATTCTCGCGCAAGTGATAGTGTCAGAATTGATGCTTTTCGTTATGTCAATGCTGAACAATTTTACGAGCTACATAGACACGAGTGTACCCCCCCATACAGCGAAGTTCGTCGCTAATACTTTTGTGATTGAACTGCTTGCTCGAGTCAACTATATTAGTGACTGCTTGAATGGTTATAGGCGGTGGTTTTTCAGATATACGTGATGACGCTACTTCGGAGACACCTGGCAATTGCTCAGATGCAAGAACATCATCTATGTTCCCAACTATCAGACGCTAAGCTAAGAGTTTCGGTTTGGTTCCACTTTTTTAGCTGCCCTAAGCGGTACACCAAGATAGGCGGCATTTTTTGAGCAACAGCCTGGCAACCCGAATGCGATGCAGCAGTGGTCTGAGCTGACCTGTTTTGTCCTGCAATACCCTTGCCTTACACTTCTTTACCATACGTTTGGTCTAGACCTATAACGGAAACATTATACATACGCATATCTGGTTGACAGCCGCTGTCGTAGTTGATGTTGTTATGTGAGAGTAAATCATCGAACTTGAATGTACAAGTTTTCGTTGTAAAACAGTACACTGCTCTTATTGTGGTATTTATGCCGTGGGATGTGGCGAACTTACTCAAGTCAAGAGTAAAGAGAGGACAAGTGGTTTAACAAGGAGGGGGAGCTCAAGAGTCCATTGTTAGGCATGTGTGTCAAATAGACGGCAAGTTGTTCATATCATTATGCTGATTTAAGTCCTCTTCACCGACCAACCCGAATAAAAAAGTTTTCACTTGACATTTACATATTCATGCTACACAAACCCCGAACAACGCCAGGCCCTTGGTATTGCTAGTGCACCGTAAAACTCGTTACTGCATCCCATCGAAAATATATTTTCTTTATAATTTTGTCTGTGACTCATTGGACTAGAAAACCGAATTGGTTTATAAAGAGGTTTTTTTTTTTTTAATTCAATACTCAATCAACAATCAATCCATCTAACTGTTATTCTGAACTAAAGGTTTATTAATTCGATATTAATTGCATGTGCGTGACATAGACAACAGATTATAGATAAACTGTGCTGTGTAATCCATTTATCAGTCAATTAAAGAACTAATTATTGTATAATTGTGTAGAGTGTTTTTGTACACCTGGCTTGTTACGTCACTCTGTCCATTCACTGTTGGATTTGGCGTTGTTATTAAAATATACGCCTTACAACAACTATACAGTTTGATTAGGATGATTTTTGATAAGTCTAACATAAAATAGGGACAAGTCAACACGAAGTGTAACCCATTTAAAATGCTTATTACTTCAGACACATTTTCTTTGAGTGTTTTCTCTGAACTATTTTTGCAAATTGTCGTTCTGAAGCTTACTAATCTTGACAAATGGTATTTTTATACTAGTATTATATTTCATGTATGAGTTATATATTGTGTGCCTCGGTAGCTTGGTGAAAGTGCAGTTGGCTGCCGATTGCAGATGCCGGGATACATACATACCCTATACTGGAGTTAGGATTTGTGGTCCTGGGTAGGTTAGGCATGATTTATTGTCATTGGTCAATGCTCTAACCTCCAGTAGGCGCCCTTTTTCAATTGACTTTAATAACAATTTAAATATTTATTACAGTTTTTTATTTACTTAACCAATAAGTAAAAGTTTTCGTAAATCGAGAAGTTTTTGTCTGCCTCCAGTGGGGTTTGAAACACGACCTCTACGGTCGGCAGCATGGTGCACTTCCACTAGGCCATCGAGACGGTGTTAATGCTATTAATGAAATTCTTTATATTTATATGTTTCTTTTTACTCCTACTTTTTTCTTACCGAAAAGTAGTACACTAGAAGGAGAAGTTCTTCCAAAAGAACTTATGCTTGTGCAGCTCAAACGTCAGCAGCGCTGAGCATAAGCATTCATAAATAAAGTGAACTCCAAACCAATTAGACGTTCGCGTTCTCTCACTAAAATCACTATATATATTACATGGTTACCCTACCAGGCTAGCAGCTATATTACACTACACAGAATCTCAAAAACATTATTACAAGTAGTTTGCCTGGAAATTCTTAAAAGAATTCACTCCAAAACGCTGCAGTTTTGTCCATGAGCCCTGCTACGTCCAAAGCCCTGTCATCCATTGACGATTGCGGACCATTAGATTCTGTACTAAACAGTGAATTCCCTAAGAACCCGTCAGGTCTTTCTTGTCCACCTATTACAGATGCTACTTATAAAATATAATTTACGTAATAATGCCCCACCCGGAGGATCTTCATTGTCCTGCTATCTTTTAATCACAAGTGATTTCACTTTCGAACAACAAACAAACAAAATTTGTTTTATTTTTACCAAAGCATTTCCACATTAATCAGGTTGGTTATAACTAACTAACTATAGCACATAATCTTTTAAAGTGTTTTCTTTTTATATATTTTAACTTGATGATTTTTCAACAATGCGATTTCCCACAAAATTTGTGTACTGTTCCAAGAACAGATTTCCAATAAAAATATATATATAAAAAAAAAAGAATTGGGTTTTCCATATCTGCTCAGGTTGTAATAACTATTACACACAATCTTTGCGGTGGCTTAGCCTAGTCTTCACTTACTTCTACCTCTGCTGAGTCTTCAGTGAATGGATTTGTAAATATTAAAAGCATCTTTCTTCCAAAAGTACTCATTCTATTAAATTTGTATGGTCTGCCAAGGGCAAACACGTGTTTCGTCAAGTACCGTTGCAAAAACATATTTTGTACATTTAACTCGTTACCAAATAGGCAAATTGTGCTTACGCCTATTACGAATAAAAATATAATAAAATCTTTGGAGTGGGTTTTGTGATGATTTGTGCCACTTTCAGCTTTCACAAACAAACCCAACCAAATGAATTCCGAAAACTACATCACATTGTTGAATAAAGTTTTAATAAACTTTCTATAGAGTCAACCTAACGTATATGCCATTTTCCTGCAAGACAACAATCCAAGACCCGTAATCGCGTGCTAGTCGTGAGTGGTTTTTGCAGAAAGAAATAAGGCTGTTGGAGTGGCCAGAGTGCTCTCTTTACTTCAATCCCTTTAAAAATATGTCGGTAAAATCTATTTGTGTTTATGCTGTAATTGAAGTTGTTGCTGTAATTATTTTGTAATTGAAGTTGCACAGTTCCATGGTCTATAAATGCATTAAAATTTTAATTTCAGGCCTACAAAAGGTGGTACTTTTGCAAAATCTTGAAACTGGACTCACTATTAATTTAGTGTTAGTCACATTTTGCCATCCGTACTTTATTTGTTCATCTTTAAATGTCAGCCCTTACACTTAATAAACATTTCACAGTAAAAATTTAATTTTTTCTTATAAAGGGATTTCCCTAAACTTGAATTATGAATTGAATTCTCACACAAGACTTGCAACTGAAAAGGCTACACCCGCATGATATCCACCTTAGAAGGAACTAGTAAGTAGCCTTCTCAATAATTGCCTTAACGACGCAACTTTGATCTCTTTAGATTTACTAGCAATGTAGTAATCACCACAGTGGAAGTCTAATTTTGTATACAAGTCATTATTTATAAGCCTACAAAGTTTACTGCGATAAATGTCATTCGTTATATATTAAAAAAAAAAAAAAAATTATTTATTTTAATTTCGCACCGTACTCGCAATCGAACAATTACCTGAGTCGATTTCCGAATTGTTATAACATTCGTAACAACTATCCGTAAGAAATTAGTCTTTAACCGCGACTCAGGTTGTGTTTTACATGCTGTGATTATTCTTTGATCGGATTCTAATCATTCCTTTACGTTACTAAGGCAATTGCCGTCCCCTAATTCGCCAACACTTGGCGCTACACAAAAGTAATTAGGCTCTCTCTCTCTCTCTTAATTTAGTAGTTAAACTGATCTTCACCAGCGTCTCAACCAAGTAGCGTAACAAGGCAAACCAGATCATACCCGCTAACATGTGAAGGAACCAGACTCCTTTGGCCGGTTGAAGGGTGCACCAGCAATAGGAGGCCCGCAATGCGCTTCTAAAAGGTCTGTTGTGCTCCGCCAACAGAGCATTCCGTTCTAGGAAATAGCGGTAAGATCGCAGAATACCGAAACAATGGACAATCAATTAAAAGAATTGAGAATTAGAATTTCTTCTTTTCCTTTATCTTATCAGTCTCAACATAACTAAACATTAGATAAGGGTACAACTTATGCAGATAAAAAATGCATATTATGACAAACAAAAAAAGGCACTTTGCCGACAACATTATTTTACAATCATTTTATTTGTCCTTTTTATCTAAATTTTTTAACTTCTGCTACTACTGGCAGCGGGGAAAGAGTCCCCTTTGCCCAGACACTTTTCTTATAGTTGCTAAGCTAAAGTGGCGTTGCTTCACGCCATACAAAAAAAAAAATCATCACAATCATAAAATCGGTTTTGCTCGGACTCCCGACTTATTTACATATTCCTTTATGTGTAATGGATTTAGGAAACACGAAACCTTTTTTTACAGGTTGTTGTCTTTATAGTAGTTGATGGTGGTAGCGGCGTTGATGATGTGACATAAAATAATTGCGCGGACTATTACTTCTCCTTAAATTACAAACTGTGTTATCTGTTCTCTCTCTTCTGCTGAATGGGTGGGTGGCTGCTTTAGAAGAAGAAGCCAAGTATCTTACCACCCAAATGTTTTCTTCTGGCCTCCTCGTGATCCATAATGCCGCCGGATGTGGTCAACACAACGTAACCAAATTGACGTGATGGTAATAAATTGTTCGTCCACTTTTCAATGTCATTGATAGGAACATTGAAGCGGGGGGAAATGACACCGCATTTGTTCAGACGACCGGTAAGATTGACGACAATTTTGCCCGAACGATGATCGTCGACAATCTCGAATTCGCCAATGTAGCCGTGCTTCATCATCACAGTCAGAAATTTGATGATGACCTTCGAGCACGGACGCAGCAACACTTGACGCTTGCCGCGCTTTTCGGCGTTGTTGATGCCCTTGAGGGCATCGGCTAATACGTTCATACGCACCATGACTGCGGCGGCACAAGAAAACCAAGAAAGTAAGAAAGAAAAGTGGAGTGTTAGATTCAGAATACACAAAATTTCACTTCAATCTTAACAAATATAACTTTGAACTGGTGTGACGATTCTTTGCCGATGATCGGGTGTCGTCGAAGCGTACATATGCTCCTAGTTGCTTCTTGTTGTTGCTGAGATATAACAATTAACGCCACAAGAGTACCCTATCTGATGGGTGGCAAATCTTTCATTGAGTGTATTTCTCTGGGTCGTTTCCGAAATTAAGACCGATAGCCGTGAAAACGTATTCTTTGAGTTTTGCTGTGTCGAAGCATCCCCGTAGGAAGAATGTCTGACCGGCATTCTCTAGCACAATCGCACCTAAATAACAATCATAGAAATTTCCTACACAAGCATCATATCCGAGGGTTGGCACTCTCACCGGCTTCGGTACGGGGAGCAATTTAAGAAAATCGGTCTCTTGCTTAGTTTTGTTATTGCGAGACACCATTGTTTTCACAATTTAAGGCAGATAAAAAAAAACATCTTCAAAACAAATGCAGACAAGCTACATTGTTTTTGATTTTACGTTGCCACATTTCTAACTTATTTTTAAACTTTTAACACTCTTTGTTTACATATGTTTACAGAGCAACGACTGACGGACGAAGTGACGTATTATGCGGCAATTAATAACGCAACCGCACAAGCAACACGAAAAATTGGGACGGCAAAATGACTCTGGCGAAAATTACATTGAGAATCGCGCATAAAACGTTAAAATTATTAAATTTTCATCTTGATCACCTCAGATTAAAATCTTTCCAAGCCAACGCCAAGTTTACGCAGATAAAGCCGCGTCGTGAAAGAGGAAGTCCGTCTTCTGACCCTTGCCATGTATTTCAATCGCGCGTACAGGGTTGCCTCTTAATCGAATCGGCGTTGACTATCGTCGGCTTGCTATCGGTATGCATGTATGTTCGATTATTGAATGAAATGTTGTGAAGTATGATTTTTTATCGATTTCAGAGAACAAATATTTTACTACTGGTCGAACAACGGCGCCAAAAATGTCAGACCTGCGTGAAGCTAGACCCGTTTTACTTTGCTTGCAATACTATTTCACTCTTCTTTGGTGTTTCTGTTCGCTTCTTAACGCTTAAACTCAGCGCAGAAACAGCATGCAACTATTTTCACATTTATTTTCATTTATTTCTGTGCCTAGTTTGTGTAGGTTGAAATCGAAATGGGTTTTCAAGCAGCAACGACATATTGGACACAATACTAGAAATTCTGGGAAATGCTAATATTGACGACAAATTAATCAATTAATTAATTAATCAATCAAATTAATATTAATAAGATGTATAAATATAATATGAACGTACCACTTCAATATTTGAAGTACTACTTCGCTTGTGGCATTGTGGACGCAGAAAGTCCAACATTACAAAACACCGTAGTTTGGGTTTCTAAATATCGTCCACACCACATTCGTTCTTACGGCTATCCTCCACAAGGCGTAGTTTCCTTATATACTCCGTCCGTAATCCATGTTAACTGCGGTCACGTTTAGCACAAGTGCTTGAATGTCATTTACGATGGACTCAAATGCAGCAGCCTTTTTGACCCTATTTAAGTAATCCGCGCTTTGTACATTGTATAAGCATTCAGAATTTTGCATGTTATCAATTAATGCTTCGGTTGATTCTTTTGACCACACTATTGAAACATTTTCACTCATTCACTTCGCACTTCTTATAAACTTTCTCCCATTCGCCGCAAAAGACAATCGAAAATAAGGCAGCGTTTATAATTTTAATAATAATTTTCGCACATACTTACCTCCGAAAACGTTTATTCCGTTACTTGCTGCAACCACATAACTTCCGTAATTTTCGCACATACTCACTCTACAACAATCGAACGGAATAAAATAACGGCGAAAAACCGAACGAATACAAAAAAGAACGCATATCTGTTGCCGCAACACAAGGTACGGGCAATACGAGCTACCTCGTCTAGTGTCGTGCATCTCTTCTCTACAAACAGGTGTTGCGAGACAGGACTTGCACAAATTGTTGCTGCGTGTGGAACGGCTCGAACATCGTATGTAAGACTATCGTACGATGGGGATATAGAGTGTTTTATGAGAGCTCCTATTAATAACCTACATTCTCATTGATGCAGGACCCGTTTCGGTCCAGTACTGTTTAAATGTTCTTAATTTCCGCGAGTGTCCTTTTTCTAAACTAAATTGTTTACCGGTTTATGAGACAAAACATTATAATTACGAAATCTTTAATACATACCTCAAGCAATGCAGTAAAATTGTTTCCAATTAACTTGCAACAACAACAAAGGCACGTTTATGAAATTTATAATAATCCTGCTTTGTGTAAATAGTTTTGACTACCCCTGTCTATAGTCGCTCTGCTCTGCTACTGAGTGAACTTCTTAAGAGTGCTGCGATATGTGAATTTACAAATTTGAGTGAACATTCTTCAACATACCATTGACAATAAAAGGAAGGACATTCTTCTTGTGTTTTTTGTAAATGTATTTTAATAATTTAATTTCTAAATTTCAGTTTATAACGGTGAAAGTCCCAAGAGGATTTAATTTTATTTTTTCATACTTAAATTATAACATTTAACGCAGTAAACTGCAGTGGAGATCGTTAGTCTATCCGTATGCACAATTGGGCCCCGGCCCAGTGACCCTAAAAGTCCCTAATCATTTTAGTACCCATCAAATAATGGTTCTGGCGAGTGGCCACAGCGTGATTGCCGTCAGAGCAACAACAACCCAGGCAACAACAACAACAACCCTGGCAACAACAATGCGACAACAACAGCTATGCTAATTTAATTATTTTAATTTTTTTAAATGTTATTGTATTATGTCGCTTCTTTCTTATTTTGCAAAGTTGTTGGACAGCTGAAAAACGCTATATTTTTTCATTTGTACTTTTTAAAGTTAATTGGAAAGAATAAATGTTTTTTTTAAATGTAGTTTTGTTGTAAATGAATTGGAGAATAAAACTGCATTTTTACTTTTTTCTCTAAGTAATTCCTAACATCATTAATAAGCGGTAGAATTATACTTTTACAGTTATTTTTCATTTGCAAACAATTTCTTAACAAACTGTATATTGCATAGTTGTTTCTACGGAAAATCAAAAATGTATGAAAAAAAAAATTTGTTTATTGTTGAAGTTGTGTTGTTTGATTGCATAGAGAATGCGGAATTTTGGAGCGAAAGTATCGATTTGTAATAAAGTAAATACAATGGTCAAACACCAAATTAGTTGTACCTACCCATGTGCTCGCCATCGCCAGGTGTATGGCCGATCTCTGATTTCATTTCATCATTCCATCGTTCGGATTCCCAAAATTACAATGTAGCCGCGTTGCCACCTGGTAGCACCAGCGCGCTGCCAAAAAGTCAAGAGATATTGGAAGAGCTCGTAAATTTACTTTTACATAAGTTTTTATTAATAAAAAACATGTTTCTACACAATTACAAGCTTACACACAGATTGAATGATATAAAACATATCGTTTAATGTTAAACTTAAGATTTGTTTTCTATGAATAAATAACGTGAGGAGCAGAATATTATGAACATCTTTTGTTTTGTTTTGTGTTACTTTAAAGAATAATTTATTAAAAAAAATATATTCTTTTAAATATCGCACAATTAAATTGCTCGCTATAAAATGTGTTTAATAATAATTTATTCATTTATTAATTGGATTTAAATGTTTTTGATATTTCAATGTCTTTGTTCGCGCCACACTTTGTGCGCTTTAACTGCAAATTCTGGTAAAATTATTTATTATTTTATTAAAAAGTTAGCAACAAAAAACAGTATCATAAATGATTGCACAAAAAACTTGTTTTGCGTTTGTTTTTTTTTTTGCTTTCGTGTGTATGGTGTATGGGTTTTTGTGCTAATCGATTATGTTTACTTGATCTTGGAAAATAAATTAGAAAAAAGACACATTAAATGATAACAAAAATGATTTACAAGGTAAGTTCATGAAGAAGGGGAGTCTACTGTACTAAGAAAGCAATTTTAACGCCCGAGCGCGCGTCGTCGATCGGTCGACTTATTGACCCATGACGCCTACTACCGCCTTGACTTTGGCCCCTTGCATGCATTTTACTGGTCCCGTTTTATGATGTGATGTTCTTTTCGCAGTTCTTCTTCGTTTACGGTTACACTTCATATGATTTGCTCGTTTGCACACATCCACAGTGTTGCCTTAATGCGTTGCGCCACTTTTGTGCGCCAAATAGAGAAAATAAGTGCCCGCCGCATAGGCCAAAAAGTTGAAGAGACCAAATACGCCGGCAGCGATATTGGAACCGTGGCCGAAGTTGCCCGAGTATGGATACGCGGACCACTTCGCCAGTTGAACGACGAAGGCGATGAAGTAAAGCACAGAGACGATACCAGTGTTGATCAGCTCCTAAAGTGTACAAAATAGGGGAACAAGCCAAAGAATGGACTGATTAATATTGGTTTTGAATAGAAAGGAAGTATAAGCTGTTACTCAAAAAACGAGTACGGATCAATAACTTAGTGGGTGTATTAAATATATAGAGGAACTTTTTATATCTCAATATATATAATCGGTCGGTGGAAAAGTGACTTCCGAAAATTTGAATTGCTAGATTAAAAAAGCGAGATATATGTAAGTAATTATCCGATCTGGAATTATCATATCATGAAATCTGCTGTTTTTGCATAAAGAAAATTAGTGCCGAAACAGAGAAAATTGTGAAGCTTGTCTGCTTTTACTTGCTTGGGCACAACGGAATGAGGCAACTTGCTCTACCGTTAGATGACATTGAACAAGAGCAATGAATTTGAAAGATTCACTGACTGAGTGATCTGCCCTAGTAAGAAGCAGAAGCAAAAACGCAAAGTTCCGTTGCTTGTATCGGCGGTATTCAAGCGTGGAAAACCAGTTTCGCTGTGTGGTAGGTAGCAGCTAACAAGAAGCTAACAAAACAACATGAAAGCGACCCTGAGGCGCCGTTGCATATACAAAATTGTCATGCATCATGATCGGGCATGAAACATGTTCTAAGTCCGTTAACTTTATTATGGGACAGCATTCCAAAATTGTGACCAAACAAGGCAAAAATCATTTAAATTATCATCGATAGCCACCAACCGCCGGCTTCGGGGTCGTATGCCGTTGTACATCAACTTACCGTAAATATCCAATTGATAGCCACATTGAGCGCCTCACGTATGCCAAGCAAATAAGCAAAGATCCACAAAATTGTGGCAATGAATGAGATGACAACGACGAACAGGAAAAACGAAGTTGCTGCAATGTAGGCAGGCGAGGCGAGCGCCATGCAAAGAATGCCAAAAATCTGTAAAATATAAAGAGAAGTATAAAATGAGGCAAGTGATTTGAGTGAATGTGATAAAAGTGTTATACGTGTACATATGTGTACTTTATGCATCAAACTATGCTACAGGAGTGCTATAGAACCGTCAAACGTAAAGCTACTTTCAACTTTTCTCTGGCGTTCCGATCGCCTACAGCTGTTGAATGTGGTAATGGTATACATATGACAACCCTAAGCAGATTCTCAAGCCACCCTGGGCAAAATACAATCCATTATAAAAAAGGATCTGAGGCAATCCTGAGCCGCATCAAAAATGATCTAAAAACTTTCGACATCGACTATGAACAAGTTAGAATACTCACCCCGCTCAAAATACCTTATATGAAATGGTCCGCATGTCCTGCAAAAGTTGCAGCTATATATGTGTGTAAATTAAAAAAGAATATATAGGAACTTCAAGTTGATAGGCTGCATGGATAGGCTAATCAATAAATATGTATGTGGGTCGGTACTTCGAAAAAGGTACATAAACAATTTTTTTTGTAATTTTCTTTTTATTTTTCAATAAAATCTTATTTTTCTTGCCTTTTTCAATACTCTTTCCAAATTTGTTAAACCGTCCAAATTTAAACCTTCTCATTCGACGTGAAATGTCATTCACCGTGGCATTTTTTAAATTTGGAATTAAAGAGAAGTCTCTGGAGAAAAAATTCGATGGATATTGTATCAATTAGACTTTGAATTCCATGATCTTGGCCATCGAAATATCGAATGTGCTTATTCTCCGCTAAGAAAAAGCGGAGTTCATTTTTAGTTTAAAATACGTTATGCCTGTGGCCTCAACTATTTCGCGCACTTTTATTTGTCGATCACTCAGAACTATAACGTGGATTTTCACAATCGATTCTGGGGTGGCCACCTCCACTAGCCGTCTAGGGCGATGTTCATCTTTTATCGATGCACGACCAAGCTCATTTACCCAATTATAAATATCTAGTTGCAAAAGCAGGAACACATGTGCTATAAACTTTACCCAATACAGCTTTGATGCAAAAGATTGTTGTTTCAATCCTTAATAATATTATAAATGCGGAATTAACTGTGTCTGTCTGTCTGTCTGTTACCTTTTCACGGCTAAACAGCTGAACCAACTTTGGTACAGAGACAGATTAGACCTTGGGAAAGCACATAGGCTACTTCTTTTGTCGAAAAAACATAGATTATGCGACAGATGGAAACATGTGACATTCATTCATTGACCTATCTACTTAAATATTTACAAGTAGATATTACCTTTTCACGACAAAAGCAATGAACAGTTTTTTCATTTATTTAATTAGTATGGAGACAGATGTAAGTTTGGAGAAAAAATTAGGCTACTCGAAGTACGAATTCTGTGCAGATGAAGTCGCGGGTACCAGCTAGTTGATAATAAAAGCGAAACCATGTCGTCTATATTACTGAGACTTCAACAGCTGATTGGTGGTGGACTAAGCTGTAAAAAAATGAGGTTGTTGATGCTACTATAACCATCTTTTGGATTTTCTAAGGACTTATTGATCGACCCACGTCTAACAACTGCAATTAACTTAAACGTTAACCAAAATACTTGATAATCAAAACAAGAAAATTGTACTCTCTACTTCTTCGTTCCCTTCGTAAGTGCTCGAAAAGAATCGAGTGAAAAATCAACGCGAACAAACGATCGATCTATGACAGCACGAAACCGGTTTTATGCAAGCAAACAGTAAAAATAGTTAATAACATAGCGGCTTATAATAAAAGCAAAGCAAAACAAAGCAAAAGCGAAGAAACGCAGTCAGGCAGGAAGCAGAAGAAGAAGAAGAAGAAGTAGTAGAATTAGCACGATTCCGAATTCATGTTGGCGTCACCAACGCTGCCATTGTCACCACACACGAGCACACACATGCAAGCATACACAGCGACTTTGGTCGCACTAATTTCCTTTTTCATTTCAGATTTGTGTCGCTGTTGCTGTTCTTAGTAATGTGTGCTTCATAAAATTCATATTTGCTGATCGTAGTTTTATTTCATAAAAAGCAATACCGATGGCAATGTGTACAATAAAAAAAAACGTCAGTAAAGCGTCTTACCGAATGGCCTAAAGAGAGTGGCCATGTATTTGTATATGTTCGCGTGGGAAAAGGAGAGGAAGCACAACATTGTGTAGTTGACGACCCACGCGAAAGTGTAGTACGCCGCGTGCTCCCATTCATTGTTGGCTGTCGACGATCTTTTTTTATTATGTTGTTGGTGTTGTGTGGTATGTTGTCGTTTGTGGGTGTTTTGCTTCGATCGCCTGTTGTGGTCTCTTTTCTTTGAATTTTGTTTTTGTTTTTGCGCCTTTTTACTTGTTTTTTTATTGTTTCTTTTGACACACTAACTAAAATTAAAAAAAAAGAAATAAAATAAAATATAATACCCACACACATATTTTGTTATATGCATTTTTGTTTTTATATATGTATTTGGTTGGTGTGTGACCGCAAAAGACAAAAAAAAGTGAAAGCAGAAAGTCCACTTTCGTGTGTGCATATGCATGTGGCGCATGTGTGCGTGTGTAACAATCTGTTGATGGCATTGCTGCTGACATTTGGTTGAGACTATTCACACTAATCGCGCGCCAAAGAAGAAAACAAACGAAATTACTACAAACAACAACAACAACAAAAGCAGCAAAGTGACATTAAACAATTTGAAGAAGAAGAATAAACGCTGAGTAAGTGGTGGGAGTAAACAGCGGGGGGCTTAAGTGATCTTATGTATTAATTTGACCCCGTTTTCTTGGCGTTGTTGTGTTGTCGTTGTCGTTGTCGTTATTGTTGTTGCACAGTGGTTAAAACATACGAATGTTGCTTAGTTAAAGTGAATTTTAATAGCATAGAAAATAATGCGCTCCCCTCAGTATTTGTGGTTTTTAAAGCACGGCTCTAAGAAATAATAATAATAAAAAATAATTAGTTAGCGTAAAAAATATAACCGATTCAGGTTGCAAGGTTCCACTCTTTTGGGGTGTCTATCTCACTGAACACAACCGCGCCCGATTCATGTTCCCTTTTTTTTAGCATTTTTTTATTTTCATTTTTCACTATAATTTTATTTTTAAATACTTTTAACTAAACTAGAAAATCGTTGCCTCTCTGTCAGCTCGTTTGCATGTTCCTCTGTCTGCCCACCAATGTGTAGAGAAAGCGTAGAGCACATTTACATACTAATCGTTTGTGCGCTTCACAAACTGAATATTATTAAAATAAAGGGGAGACGACACCTAGCAATTTAACCGCCTAAATGTCTGACTGAATTTCCAAGATAGTGATCTGAAATTTTGTAAGATATTTCGCTTTTTATTGCAGCAATAGACATAGCTTGAATAAATGACTACAATCGCATATTTTATTTATTAATTGTAAGGTTTAGCGGTTGCATCATCTACCATATGTGTATATATATAGAAGAAAGCCAAACGGGGGAACTGAAACCATATGCATAACGAATTTGTGAAGCAAGTGGCTCCCATGAACTAATTAGAGAAGTAGCTTAAAACAATGTAACCGCGCACCTAGTTGAATTATGAAGTACTAGTTGCATCTACTGCGTGGATTCGAATCTGCTAAAAATCCATAGAATTTACTTTCTGATCGAATTAGACTAGAACCAAGAGCTTCACTGGCATAGAATTGTTGTCATTTGCGGTTAAGACTACAATTTCTCAGCAGTTAAATCGGTTAAGTACTCAATTCGAAATGATTTTAACCTAGTATTAATATTTCTCTAGCCCCCTTTTCTTATCTAACCATAAACTGAAATTTTCATATTCAAGCCATAGAGTCAAAACAAGGGCAGAGCGCTAAAATCCATTAAAATTTTCATTTAATATGTGGAGTACCCAAAGTGAATCCAGTTTATTGATTATTTGGTGTTTTTGTTCTAATATTTTATCCATTGTCCGGTTAAGAGAGGTGAATTGTACAAATTTCACGTAATCCCACATGCATTCGAGCAATATGTTACAAAGGAGTCTGTTAGGTTGCGTCTTCAATAATCATTCATCCATTATCCTTCATTTCACAACTAATGTCTCGAAATCATTCATTTATATATGTATATTCAATTCTTATTGCATAATTTAGACACCAATACTAAAAGCATTAGGCATTATAAAACACATTCCTGACAGACAAAGGTAGACTGCAGCATCAAAATGAAGTCCCATTTAGCGCGATATGAGCAATATATGGTATATGGTTCCCTTTTTTTCCTTTATATTTATTTTTTCTGTTATTATTAGAACAACTTCAAATAAATTGTAGATACAAAAATTAACAAAACAACTTAAATAATAAGTGGGGATCTAGTATAGTGTATTAAAATGATCTATTACGGAGGTCGGCAGGGCGCGATCTTCTCAACCGTCTCGCCACCCTAACTCCTCACATTCTGCGTCATTTTAGAAGGCGCCTTGCTAGTTTATTTGGATGATTTTTCAACCTCTCTATATATTTTTTGGCCTGACGATTTATCACATCGCCAATTTTCGGTATTTTTATGGCGTTTTCAAGGTCCGCCGTTCGCATGAACCAAGGGGCACCAGTAAGCATACGCAATGTCTTGGCCTGCAGTACTCTCACCTTCGTGATGTTTGACCTCGCTGCTATGCCATTCACCTGCCAACCGTATCGCCAAGCAGGAGCAATTATGGTTTTGTAAATGTTCACCTTATTTCCCAAGGACAATTTATTCCTGCTAGTTAAAAGCCAATGCAATTTACCAATCCTCAGTCTTAAGGATTTCGTGATACTTGAAATATGCGTCTTGAAAGTTAGCCGCCTATCCAAATACACACCCAGGTATTTGTAACCTGAATGGTGTTCCAGCAGCTGGTTTCAAATGAAAACTCCCGGACAGAAATCCGGCCGTAAGGCATACGTCACATTGGCACGTTTGGTTTTGTTAATGCAAATGTTCCAACGTCGTGTCCAGTTTTCAAAAATATACAGGTATTGATGCAGTGAGTCCGTGGCTTCGTAAATGCACTTGTTTCTGACGAGGATGGCCGTATCGTCTGCAAACGTGGCAATAATTAGATCCAGAGGATCCTTCAGTGGTATTTCTGACCCAGTGGGCATGTTGTGCGTAAACAGGGTATAGAGTGCAGGCCCCAAAACGCTACCCTGGGGGACACCTGCGCAAATAGCCTTGATGCTAGACTCCACACCATCCAGTACCACTGAGAGGGTCCTATTCTCAAAGTAGCTGCGCACGATTAACAATAGTTGAGGCGGCAAGAGATTCTTGAGCTTACTGAGCAGTCCGTCGTGACAAACTAGTTCGAAAGCCTGCTTTATGTCAAGATACGCTGGTGTAAGGGCTCTTACCGGCCTTATGAATCATGCAAATTCTCGCCTTCTTCCACTGTTTCGGCAAATATCCCAATCTCAGCACTGAGTTAAAAATGAGGACCAGAAATAGCACAGCTTTTAGCGGCATTGCCTGAAGTGTAAAGTTGTCCAGTCTATCTTCACCTGGAGCCTTTTTAGTGTTCAACCCTTTATTATGTGCTGAGACTTTCTCGGCTGTAATGGGAGCAACCGGGAGGCATAATTGGCCGGCGCTTTCAAGTCTCATATGCATCTGACGAACCCTTCGTTCTGAGCTGGTATCAAATGGCTGAAATCGAGCTTCCAATTCCTCGGCGAAAGCCCCGGCTCGCTCGCTTAAAGATCTAGCCCAGGATTCGTCAGCCTTCTTGATTGTAAATTTTGGGGTTACCTGCTGTTTATACCTTCTCGCCAGCTTCCACAAGGAGTGCTTTGTGGGGTCGTCGGGGGAGACATTTGACAAAAACCTGTCATTTTCTTCCTGTTTATGGAGCCCAGATCCAAAGCATCTATAGCACTGAATGACTGTCAGGTTCTTTTTTGGAATTTCCACCAGGACACGTTGCCTCAGTATAGACCCTTACAGTATCATTTCTCATAACTTTAAGCGAGAAACTGTCTCTGGTCCGGAGACCAGGGCCAGCTCCTGTTCCAAAAGGAACAATGCTCACATTATCAATGTTGATAGGGGGTGGTTTTCTAGTCCTGCGAGTGGCTTCAGTATCAATTCCCTCAAGCAAAGCATCAGCGTCAAGGACCATTTTCTCGGCTTCGGTGTTTCAGTGGCCTCATCCTCATTCCCAGCGTCAGATAGCAGAGCAAAGCGATTTGATGATGTGCCAGGACTTTCCAGAGTGTGGGCTGGCCCTTTTTCCCCTTCTTTACCCTACCATGACGGGAAAGTGGACTGGGTGGTCTTTTTGACGCAGTCGTCTGCCAGCACACCTGAGCACAAGGAGTCGCAGTTGTGGTACAAATCGGGACCGTTCTAAAAGAAACAGCTGGCACCGGGGCAGCGCCAGGCAAAAATTTACTCTGCAAATCAACAAACGAGCACATTTCAGGTAAGGCGCTTGAATGCGTCACTATATACTTGGAGACACTTGACGTTGTCGTTGTTGTTGTTGTCGTAGTTGATGTACAGTTGTCATGTAGCCATGAGGTATCATTAGGAACCCGCCGCAACTCGCAGTCAGATAGACTTGAGTCATCTCTGTTAGAATTGCTAACACCCGAAACGTCGAAAAGATTCCGAATTTTTACCATTTTTAATGCATTTGCCGTAGCGCAACGAACCGTAGGATGGCGCTTAATTTTAACCGTTCTTGTTTTTAATTTTATTTTTAACTGAGGTTTTAGCAAAAGGAATTTCCTTATTTAATTTATTTTAATTCGTCACTTCACTTTTTTGATACAAGATACAACGAAGAACTGGTATATGATTCCATATAATTTGTACGTATCGATCGATAGGTAACCTAATCCCTAAATCGATGAAGTTGAAACATTTTTGTGTAGGGTATTCAAATACACATACAATTCGCATACACAATAATTTCAAGTGCCCGGATTTGAAGAATGGTCAAATAATGTCAAAAATATACGTCATGTTTTAAAAATAAGAGGAGGGCAGAATTTTGATGAATATTTTCTTTTAGCCGCCTATATTTGTGTGTAGTATGTATGTATCTAGATGAATACGTTTGAAGAATGGAAAACGCCAATAAAAATTATTTTTACTTTTATACAGCTGCCATGGTGATTATTAGGCTAAATTTTGTCGTCCATCAAGAAATCTGATGCAGTATGAAAACTTAGAAAGCAAGTGATGTGTATTTTTGGACCCATAAAGGTCATAAGATAGTATTGACGGAAATGTGACAAAAAACCAAGCGATAAGGCAGATAGATTAGGCTAGGAATCAGTTACTCGTACAACGCTATATCCAATTACCTACTAGTATGTTCGTATTCCAAAGTGTTCTTTGTACCTCCTAAGTATAAGTCATAACGATGAGTGGAGACCTTCTTCTTAACTTGCACAGTAACGGTCTATCTCCGAACTGGAATTCAATACTGCTGGGATCTTCGGCTTTATAGTTAGACACTTTAATCACTGAACTACGACAAAGTACTTTATATTTATTAAAATAACCCAATGTATTTTAAAAAAATTGTACAATAAGCTAATTGAAATTTCCAGAACGTATAGCTTCCCAGTCAGATGACGCTAGTGTAAATTGGTCATTACCTTAACCTAATGATACTGGTGAGGTCATTAGAACAAAGTTGACAAATTATTGTATTGTCATCAGAACCAAAGGTGTGTACCAAATTTCATATCAATCGATCAACCGGAAGTAGGCAAAATTTAAATTACAAGATTTCACCCAAACGGGCTGAGTTAAAGCGAGAAAAATTTGTGCACAGCATTGAGAAGGTACTTAATCAGAATGATCAAATAGAATGTGGTTCAGAAAATTTCGATGTCACGGACGCGCCTCGGTCTGGTCGGCTTTGCACCGATAAAGAGGCTCAAAATGTTGAAAATGTGGAGAATGACCGGCACATGAGTACCTGTCTAACCGCTAAGGATCTTGGCATGCACCATACAATAGTTTACCACCATTTAAAAAAGGCTGGCTATGCAAAAAAATGGTTGTTTGGGTACCACCCAATTTGAAAAAAGTCTTATTGATCGCAATTCTATTTTTGAAATGTTACTGAAACGCAATGATTTGGAACCTTCTCTGTCCAAATCGACAACTGACGATGAAAATTGGCAGTCTATAACAATAATGTGCGAAATAAAGGCGATGGTCTAAACAAGGTGAGTTTGCCCAAACCACCGCATAGTCGACGCTTTCTATAGGGAAGGTGTTGATGTGGATTTGCTGGGAATGCAAGAATCCTGTGCACTATGAGCTCTTCCATCTCGATAACCGATAAATTCAGAACTATATTGTCAACAACTAACAAGACTAAATGAAGCGCTGAAGTGAAAACGACCGTAATTGGTTAACAGAAAGGCCATAATCTTTCACCAGAGCAACGCTAGGCCGTGTTATGATTCGGCAAAAATGAAGGAACTCGGCTGCGAAGTGTCCGGACCTAGCACCATCTGATAACTATTTTTTTCGCTCCAAGCAGAATTATCTGGATTGCGTAGCAATGAGTAGTTTTTTTACCTTAAACCTAAGACTTTCTACAAAGACGGGAATATGGTTTTACCCGAAAGATAGAAAGAGATTATCAATAACAATGGAAAATATTTCATAGAAATAAAGGTGTTTTGTTATATGAAAAAAAATAAAAAAAAAATGTTAAGATATGATTCTCATTTTCGGAAGTTACTTTTCCCACAATCCAATTTAACCTATCCTGACCAGACCATTTCATCAAAAACTCAACTCATATCCTTCCGCAAACAACTTTAATTCTGGATATTTCTTAGACTGAAAAGACCACTGCGCCAACACCGTTTCGACTCAATCGAGACAAAAAGCCGAATAGACAAAAGTATTGAGTTAGCCTCAATGCCGGAAAAGGACAAAAAGGTGGGCATTACTTTCAAGGCGACGATATCGATTTGGAAGCATAAATTAGGATGTTTTATTTTATAATAAATTCACCTTATTTTTGGGCACCTTCACCTTATTTATGTATGTACAAGATATAATATACATAATAACTACATTATGGTTAATATAATAGTATCACATAAATTGGATACGCATTTTTTTATTAATTCCACAGCTGCTATAATTTTGACTGGCCAAAGCTTAATATTTTTTTTGTTTATAATAACTCGTATATTGCTGAACTCACCAATAAAAATAACAACAACGAATCAACAGGTGTGACGTAAACCATGTTGAATGCAACAATAATAATAATAATAACAACAACAACGAACGTTTTAATTCAGCATGCTTTGCTTGCGCCATGCCTTCCCTAACTTGCTTCCATTGCTCACTTGCCGCTGTTAAGATACAAAGGTATCTACAAGCATACAAGTGTTGTACATGCACATTGCCTATCGTTCATACGAACGATCAAAAGTCGCTAAATGACTTGAGATGAGCTCATTTGACAGTCATATTTTGCTGTTTGACACCTTTTTTATTTGTTTTTGTTTGTGTGTTTTTTTTGTTTTTGTTAAATGCGCTGTGTGCTTTATTTTAGCACATCTGTAATGTCTGTACTCGTAAGATATATGCGATGACACATAGTTTTGTTTGTAGTTTATTGTAATGTAAGTCAAGCCAAGTCTTCAATTGGAAACTACATAAACATGAATCTGAGAATTTTTAATGGAAATAAATTCCTATCGCATAAACAAGGCTTTTCCAATGTAGACGAACACGAAATTCGAACAATTTATAAAAAAATATTTCTATAAATATTTTTACAAAAGATCAAAAGCAAAATTCGAGTAGAACTAAAAACTAACTTGGAATTTAATATTTGACAGGACAGGGACAAGAAAATATTACGTAAGGTACAGTTATAGTTCCGAATGCATTGACATATAGATTTCGAATAGTCTGCTGCTACAAACGGCTAGTTTTATTTTGTATCGGTACATAAGAATCGACAAGAAAAAAAAAAACGAAATGAAAAATTGGAGGACAAACAAAAAATATAAAAGAATTTTTTTCAATAATTTTCATATGCTAATAAATCAGCGGAGCATTAACTTGGCTAAATATGCAAACACGCTATTGCTGGACCTCAAAGTAGTTCGGATCTTTAATTTAAAATTTTTTATATATATATTTTTTTTTTTGGTCTGGTATCATAATGTGTGAAAAACCACAAATCTTTGAATGGTTGCGACGAACATTGACTACTCTACACATGTTTCGTAAGATACAAGTATATATGCTAGAGAAGTCAATGCGGAGCACACACAGAACTGCAGCTGTCCTGCTTTTGCCTAAATCAAATACCGTACGTTGGGCTGTACGGTTCTAGAGCTGGACTGTGTGTTTACTTAAGCTCATCTTGGTTTTCTAAAGGAAAGATGTTCTCTCGGATATAATAATCTATTTATTAACGCTTTCTTTTTTATTCCTTCAAATGGTCAGCAATACGTTTGCACTGTCTACATTAATCTATCTATCTATCTATATATCTAAATTAGTGCTTCTCAAACAAATGTATGTGCTGCCAAATTTTAGAAATGCATATGGTAGAAATTATAAAACTTTTTTATAACGAGTAAAGTTTAAATTAAAGAAAAGCACTTATATATATGAACTAGTCCCTACTCGGTGCGTTGCTGCCTTCGCGTGCGTCACGCTCTTCGGATGTTTTAGCAACTCTGCCCTCTGTCTACTGCTGCGATTTTCTCGTTGATCTTCCAGTGTTTGACTTTTTTGGTGGCATTTCGTATTCTTTTTTAATTTTTTAAATTAATTTTTTTTCATTTGAAATTTCAACATATCAAGTTTGTACAGTTTGAGCAGCACTGTCGGCAGACTCAATTCTCGGATCCCGTTTTGTTTTTCTGTTTTTTGTATCTGTACAGTTTGAGAAGCATCTGAAAATTGAGTTGGTCTTAATATTTAACGGATTCGTCGATTATTTCGCACCAAAGTTCACAGTAACCTTATACAGGCTATTCCAGAGGTTCCTGAAAATTTCATCAAATACTTTCTTTCAATGTGGGAAAGTACTTTGGCCCTAGTCAATAGTTGTCTTTATTAAAATGAGCAATTTCATAGTACGACAACCAGAGTTTATCTATGTGCCCCCCTTTTGCTCCGTTCTTAGGTATTAGCAATTTAAAGCGCAATAAAAAACCTGCTAGCCTAACGGTATTTTTGGGCAAACTTAAACGATAATTCGTATGACCATGCCAATCCAGATAATGGTACTACCATTATTTTATCAATATTACTGTTGCTTGACAATTTTCCATTTTGGCTCTTCCCAATTATGGCGGTTGAGCCAAGCAACAACGTCTGCAAACATTACATTTCTCCAATTGAACTGAAAGATAGCTTTAAAATGAATGGCATGGGGTGAATTCAAACCCCAGTACTTTCGCTTTCGCAGTTCAATGCTCTGACATTGTATACGTAAACCACGCCAAGGCACCCTTTGTAACAATGCTTGTGTGTAATTATCACCATATCATGGTGTGATTTGCATCATTAGCCAACTAAATTATGCGGTATTATTATATATACTATTGGTGTGATGCGCTACATGTCGCAATACCAACAACAACAAAACTACAACAACAACAATAACAGCGAGAACAACAGATAATAGCAACGCATCGAGTCACTTAGTTATCGAACACCCGGCCATGTCAATAATCCTCGAAAATTAGATTGTCGTCCAGTTAAAATCCAAGCATACGCTGTCGATGTTATGACTCGCAAGTAGTGGAACCGAAACTACTCCATTTCGCTTTCGATGGCAGGACAAAAATGGTTTGCCCTAAGTTCTGTTCAACTATATGCCGATTTGAAATTATAATTAAAAATTAAGCCCTATTAATATAACAGCCCCAACCAGAAGGTACTTTCTCTTCTTAAGCTAACTATTTCAAATGCTGTCAGATTACTGCATGTTTATTGAAAATTCAGAAAGTCAGTATATATTCAAACACTTGCTAAAAACATATGGCTGCAATCCAACTTCTACAAGTAAACATATGAATCTAATCATAGTTGTACCTCAGCCAAATTTGAAACATAGCCATAGTCTCCAATTATCCCGATGAAATCGAGTCATTTAGGATCTTCAGTTTATGACGATAATCTGATTTAATATGCACCTCGAAGAGCATGAAATATTCGATGTAACTCAAACGTTTTCTTTGCTTGTTTTATAACTATCTCTGTATCTCTTTCTCCATCTCGCTATCACTTCATATGACGTAACAAATCGGCCCGTACGACATTTATTGAACGGGCCCAACTGACGAGCTCATAAAGCGAGTCGGTTGTGAACGGCTGTAATTTTCAGCAAAGAAAACGGAAAATAAATGCGAAATCAAAATTGACATAGGTACAAAGAAGGTTTTAATCCATATTGTTTATCATAACGGCAGCCGTGATAAGATTGCGTGACCAGTCGAACGACCAGACAGACTTAGGAGTACCGAGTCAAAAACGAGGGGTAGTTGAATTGAATTTGATTCAAACATCAGTTACTACGATTTAACAGGCTTTATAGGTCATTTAGTTGATTACATATGTTAAGAATGATTATATGGATATGTTGAGAGACGAGTGAACTTCTCATACATACGTGTGCATACACATCCTCCGTTTCCCTCTGCTGCACGTAATTTTCAACCAATTTAGTTGTTTTTTATTTTTCTTTTTTATTTATTAATGTAGATAATTATGGCACGAAACTAACAGGCAAAAAATGTCAAAAACATTCAAAACCATTTAAAAAAAGGGAATAGGAACATAAATAAACTTATGTTTACGCTTATGTATGAATGAATAAGTGAGTTTATGCTCAGCGAACTCAGAAAATACAAGCTCGCGAGCAAAAACGATAGAGTAAGTAAGCTTATCGCACCACATGCAAGAAAGGAAAAACGAATTTTGGAAAATCGGCTACTACTGGGTCAATTTATTGACAAATTTTATGATGTCGTTTTTTTTCTGGCTGTTTGGGTTATACTGGTTTGCTGGTTCGCCTTTGCCTGCATCTGCAAATGTTGTATTTTACTTCGACATGAAAGCAAAATACTTCTTCGAAAACGTTCCGAATCTGAACTCGGGCAGAATTATTTTTTTGGTCCCGTTGGTATTCGCTATAGGGTAGTTTGACTGTAATGTTGATTTCCATATCGAAACGATCCCATCTATAATATAGTTGTTGAGTCTATGTAGATTTCATATAAATCGATTTGTTGCGTATATATACTATATAACTCGCATGCTATAAAAGGGTCTGCAATAGTTAACTTATACAAAGTATTGCAATTAGGGCACAAAACCCAATCGATGGATTGCATAACCAAAGTCAATATAATTTTTATTGATTTACTCACACCAAAATCGCACTCAACTAATGATTAATATTTAATGTGTACTTCGTCAGTTGTTGTGCTAATGCTTTGTATCTATGACCATGCAACGTCGTAAGTCAGTCCCACAGACAAGGCTAATTAGCGGTTATAAACGGAGCCTTGCGATTTGTGGGTATTTAATACTTTGTTCAGTAAATAAATTTTATGAAAAACTTATTATTAAAAAATGGCCAAACTCAATTTGCATCAAACTGCTACAAATGTAATCAAGTTACTCGAAAGAGTAAAATTTGAAAAAAAGAAATTTAAAAAAAACAAATTTCAAAAATTCACAAATTTCTTTAACACAAAGGCACACAGATACATACATACACATTATAGGTATAAAACAAATATATATTTTTGTGTCACAATATGTACATTATGTCTAGATAAATAGTGTGTATATATGTTGTATATAAATAAATATGCGTAAAGACGCTTCACACTGGCCGCCCAAGATTCGTCATTCAACGCTCGATTCGACTCGACTCGACTCGACTCGAATTCGTCCATTCAAATAGCTTTTTGATGTTTTTGTGTGTTGGTGCCGTCATAGTGCCTGGCAAGCCACCACTACTAGCCCACCTGTACACCTGGCCACCTATACACCTGACCACCTGTACACCTCGATGCCTTTGTTGCATTTGAGTAAAACGCGTGGCAATAGACATGACTAATGCCATTGGGCTCTCATATGGTGACAACATCGATTTCTGTTGGAATTCACACGTCTGCTAACTGTAAATTACATCTATCGGCTTAAAATGTCAAGGTTGGACCCACACGTGCGTTTTAAAATAGGCCAACGCGGATGTACTTCAAATAGCGACCCACACAATACAATTGAAATGATATGTTAAGATTCCTTAGAAGGCAATAAACTGTAACGGATTGATCCTTCCGAAAATGTTGCTTTTCTGAAAATGATTTACTTGCTTAGTACGATAAGGTACTTTCAGCAGAACCTACCCGTAACAACTTCGACAGCCGCGTAGTGTCTTATTATAATAACACCAATATTAGTAACTCGCGGGTTTGTGTGACATGCATAAAATATTTCAAATGTATAATGATTACATTACGGACTTTAATCTTGGCTAAGTATATTTTTTAGTGTAATCAAAACCGTTGAAAGGTAAAACTGCATTCTTGTGTATAAATGTGTACGATAATTTTTTTGTTCAGTTTATTGATTGAAGATCATACGGCAACGCACAATTTGTTGAAACTCCGTTAGCTACTGTTGACAACAGTTGCTACTTATCGTGAATACACCTATGTGTGTATTATATAATAATAAATCAATTATATAAAATATTAATAATAAATCTGGCCTTTACCACGCGTGCGTATACTAACAGCATATCCATATACATATATCTATCTATATACAAGCCTGATATGACTGGTCTTTTCGATTCGCGCGCGTTATCAGAGCAATCAAGTGGGCCACAGCAGGCAGTTGTTCGTAGTCAAAGAACTACGTGCCCTGCATGTGAAACGTATGCCATGTCCATTGTGTGTAACTGATTCATATCATATTAGCCATAGATCGGATTTTCGATTAAGTTTTTGTATGAGATTCTAATAACAAAACAAGTTGGGTACATGAAACGATGCAAGATGCATGCTCCGATATTTTCTTGAATTTAAACTTTGTTTGTTCTGGAAACTTGTTTACACCTGAATTACTTACGAATTGTACTAGTTTGAGTATTCCGGGCACCGTGTAGAAATATCCGATATTGAATCTGAGCGCGCTCAAACCACCAACGCCGCCGCCACCTACTGGTGGCGCTGCAGTCGTAGTGGTGCGCTCAACGGTGACAACAGTTTCGACCATTTTGAATCGGTTGCGATTGCGTTGTGATGCGATTTACTTCGCTAACAAAATTTTAATAAAAATCGTAGAAAAAAAAACTTTAAAAATATTTTTTGTGACTTTCAAAAAATTAGTGCACTCTTCTTTTATTTGTATTTATTTATATATTCGTATATATTTTTGCTTTTCAGTTTTTTTTAAATTTTTGTTTGGATCGTTTTAATTCAATTGTTTCTTAAAAAAAAAAAACCAAATAATTTTACTTCGCTTTGGCCACGACAACAACAACAAAAAACACGTTCGAAACGCGCGCCGATTAACTGTTAACTGATCACACTGCACTCTGACCGAGTTTGGGCGAGACACAGAATTGTTAGCAGCGAAAGCACTAAAAAACACCAAGCAGATGTTATGCTAAGGTAACACTAGCGTTTAGTTAGAAATCTCATACCCTACGCGCATACGAAAATGTATATATATATATATGCCCAATGGGGACTTCAGTGGACTGCCTGCTTCCTTATAATCCTAGAAGCCGACAGTCCAAAGCTCAGTCATGTCATCAAAGCATCGCTTATTCTTTACTTGACTTGATTAAGGAACACTGTGGAAAAGGACTTATACAGGGCGAATGATCAGCCTGGAGAGTTAGTATATTAATGATGCCACACTAGTATTGCTCCTGCTGATCACTCTGACTTCTTCTTCTTCTTCTTCTTGTATATATATTCCTAAGAAACATATGTGTATAACAAACTGCTCTTACACAACTTCATTTTTCTTTTAGACAATTTATTTCCTAGATTAAAGCTACAAATGCATTGCTACTCTGAAACTTCTACTTCCCCTGCTCATAGGCACAAGTGTTTAAAGCTAGTTGCCTCTGCTTTGGAAATTTCATGTAGTAATCGCAGGGTCTCTCCGACTTAAATGGCAACTTCATCTGTATGTTTTTAAGGCCCCCTAGCTAATGTTATCAAGGCTAGCAACAAATGGTAGCATTAACTATCAGAACTGGTTGACCATACTGTGGGTAGCTGTTAAGCTACCCACTAGCTCTAGTTGTTTAAAAAAGTAGTCCATGAATTACAAAACTCCTCTTAATTTAAAACCTTTTTAAATATTTTTATATCCTCAGTAACACCCCAGTATAATCTTAAAACACGGCTACTGTCTCCTTGAAATATTTTAATTTATTTCGATTAGTTTTTTAGAAGTAGTACAACGAAGTGTATATAACTGCAACACAGTCGACGCCAATAGCTTTTCTGGCTTATTAATTGGTTTATTGTTTAATGTAGTACATTAGTAACATAGGAGAAGATTGTTTCGAACTCGCCGGTTGGCTGTGTTGAGACCGTGAGTATTGCTTCAATATGCGTATGTGTGAAATGAGAGAGAGAATCAACTTTGTTGGCCTTAATTTGACACACTCATTAAACCCTCTTTATGCATTAATACTCATCGTTGTGTGGGCACTCGTTTCTATGGCACAAACGGAACTATGACGTTAATATTTTTTACTCGCAAGTCGATTCAATTGGTTCTCGGATAGTTCAAGTTGCTTCGTTGCCTTTTGCTGACGACTTGTCAGATATAATGAATTGTCGCCTACAAAGAAGTTCGTAAATCCAAAATTTGAAAAAAGTGGGGTTACATTTTTGTAATTTTCTCGAAATCGGTTCTAACCATTGACACGCTGCATGTGTTGGTTTTTTTCCGAGTTCTCCTGGTTTTTAATTATTTCAATTAAAACTCAAAAAAAGCCCAAGGTGCAGGCAGTAAAATATGCTCAATTTTAAATTTTAGAATTTTTTTTTGCAAAATTTCAACGTCCACTTTGCTTTAAGAGTTATTACATAAACTGTTGTTAACTTCACTCAGGTAGATCGAAAATATAGTATCTGTGCTTGTCAGCTTAACATCTGTTAGTTCTCCTATTGGTGGGCAATCATGTTACACTGGTTTTTCGGACAGTTTCGGACGAAAGGTTGGGGCCTTGTTCCACCTCTGTGACGGGTTGTCCATGTATTGCAGTACCGCCTGGAACAGCGTAAATTATTAATATTACAATTATAAAGTTAGAGTAGGAAAGGAACGGAACGGTTTCGGCTAAGAGAACAAGATCGTTGATCACTGGCCCGAAAACTGCCTCGTTGGGCGCTAGAATAGGTAGTTTGTTGTGTCAGCACTTCTCATCCCCACTTCTGGAACGACTTAATTATATAAAACCAAAAATTGCGTTTTTATAGTTTCCAGTAATTTTAAAAATTAACACCTAATTAGGTTCGTGGACCTTATCAACCTACCTAGCAATCAACGTTTTTTTTTTTGTAATTACAATCAATATGTACATTTGTTGTATAAAGTGTATACATTTTTAACATCAAAAACCGTGTAATTAATTGTGGCTCTACTAGCTCCATATTTGAACGTGATTAACGTCCCAAAAAGTACTCGGATTTTGAGCAGAAATGGTATTAGTAAATTGGTACAAGCTGCAGTCACTCGGTTTCAGAATCTTATTGCAGCTTTTTTGAAATTTGAAATTTATATGATTAAATGTGTATCTGTTCTTATTAAAAACTGTCTGAAAATAATCTCACTATCATCACTCTTGGTACAAAAACATTTTTCGGACTACCCTGTGGTTTGGGTATACAGCAATGTTCACTTGGAGAATTGGGAACACAAAGAAATTGTTAAATTTTGGGCTGACGTTTGCGATTAATTGCTTGAAAGATCTGGCATCTTTTGCTATTCAAATGTTTTCACTAACTTGATCAAGTGCTTACGTTGAGAGAGTATTTTTTCTAGTCCACTATATAATATCGAAAGTGAGATATCGAATTAAATTAGACACACTAATCGCTATTCTATGTCAAAAATAATACATTTAAATTCAAATTAAAAAAAAATACAATTTCGTAATTTATAAATTATAAATTTATAAAATATTGAACCGACACGAAAAATGCTGTCATCAATACAAACTACCACCGAAATAAGTATTTAAACTAGCTGGGCAGGTGCAAGGCACCCATATCAATTCAAATTATTTTTTTTTAATAAATAATGGTTGCTTTCTTTAGGTCGAGAAATATATAGAAGCGTTGTAGTTATTATAGCACTAGCATTCCCTAAGAAAATATATTTGTCAGTGGGAGATTATCCTTCTTCGCGGCATTTTAATTAAAATTTTACAATTAAATTGAAAAACGACAAACAAACAAAATGAAAACCAGAAAGATAAGCATGTCCATCCTTTTTTTTTAAATGTTTATTTCGCATCTAAACAATAACTTGAACAATTAAATAAACAAAATATACTTCATAATAATCTAGATTTCACCCTGACTCTGCCACGAGTACTGTAGTGAAATTTATAATATCTTAACATAATTCTCTTTTAGGAGCTGCTTAATATAATACATATGGCTTAGTGAAATAAAATAACATAAGTATATTGTAACGAAGAAATTGAAAGAAACATTGCATTGCTAATGGATGGGAGAGTGTACTAGGCTATTCGGATAGCCACCAAAATCGACGGCTCGTAACTTCAGTATCCCTTAACGGAATACTCTTGTCCCATTCCCAGTTTTGTTGTTGCAGGAGGTCTGAAGCAACGGCTTTGATATTCGCGCGTCTGTGGAGGTGATAAAACATCGGTATACCACGTTGGTTTTGCATAAACCCGACAGCAGGAATACCCCTGGTGGAACGAAGCCTGTTCTTAAGGTTTCGTTTAAGTATTCCTCACTTTCATAATAGGGGCGCTCCATGCAATGGGCTATATGTTGGCGTATTAGTTTAATTATAAAGATATCAACTCTTTGAATATAGGCTGTATCATACAGTTTTTGGTTCGAGGTCAATTTAGTATAGTTATTGTTATGCAACCTATACAGAGAAGTACATGTTCTTAAGCATTTTCTTTCAAATATTTTCTGATTTCTGATCCTCTCCATGTAAGAGTATGAGATATTACCATATATAACCATATGTTGCACGCATACAAAGTAATTGGCCTAACGAGGGATTGGTACATTTTTTTTATTTATGTAGCGACTATTGAACAAATTTTGATAACAATAAAAGGCCTTCATTGCCTTAATCAATTGCTGATTTATATGAAGTTTAAAGTATAGGAATCTATCTAGATGCACTCCTAGATACTTAGTTGCGCTTGTCATAGGAAGTAGTTAGTTAGTTGGTCCTGAGAATATTCTAAATGTTTTCCAGTTTTTTCTGATGTTGGAGTTGCATTTATTTATTGGGGGACGAAACAACAAGATTTCACATTTGTTGATATTTATTTGATATTTCCATTGCTTTGCAGAGTCTTCTCTTTTAACGTAATTATTTTGCAGATTTGTATTGATATTTTCTATTGTTTTTCCTGGTGCATAAATGATTAAATCAGCAGCGAATGCTATTATGTTTTCAATGTTATCTAACATATTGAGCATGAAGAGGTTAAATAAAATTGGTGAATTTACTGTACCCTGTTGTAGGCCATTTTCTATGATGAACTCTTTACTGCTGAATGGGAGGTTGCTATTATGGGAGGTTGTAAATGTTTTGTTAGGTATTATATTATGTATAAGGAGTAGAAGTTGAACGGAAATTGATATCTTATTAGTTTAAGTATCAGGCCTTTAATCCAAACGCTATCAAATGCTTTTTCAGGTCTATAAAGCATGCACCAACTACAAATTTTTTGTTCCAGGTCCACTGAATGTCAGATATTAGAAGATTTATTGCGTGGGCGGTAGAGTGTTTGAATTTCAAGCCAAATTGATGGTAATTTCTTAAGTTCTTTCTGTAGCAATGTTTATTTATGTTAATATTTATGCATATTTCAAAGACTTTGCTTATGTTAGGTAGTAGGCTAATGTTTTTCTATATTTTTTTTTTCCGTAATAATACCTAGACTTTTTTCCAGTTTTTCGGTAAGTATGCGTTCTTGAGCATGTTATTGAAAAGTGTGCAGTACTCAATTTTTAATTATTTCGGGAAATTTTTAAGAACTATGTTTGGAATTTTACCAAATAATATATGTTTGTTTTATAGCGGTGCACGCAAATATATATTATATCACAGAAAAAAAATAAAATTTTATACTACACATCTCCGAATCGCTATGCTAAAATATCAGTGCATAAATTATGTCAAAAATTTAATCAAATAATTATGGAAATTGATGGTCAAGACAATACACGTGTACGTAGACAAACGTGACCTGTCACCAAATATAGCCACAACTTGTCGTGAGCATTGTCTACCTAGGAACCATTATTGGCAACAAGAGCATGCCCGACTTCCAAAATATAGTTGCGTTTTTGTTCGAGAACTAGCCGTCTCTCAATCGGCCAAGGACCACTCACCTCAACATTTTCTGTATGAGTGTCAGGAGATTTGTTGCAACAACAACAAAAAGAACAACAACAACGAAGCTATAGTGCAATCGGCTTCTTTTTCGTAAACGTTTTAAAGAAACATTTTGTGGCCAAAAATTGCTAGCCATGGGATGTAGAATAGCAATCACATCGGTATAATAGCAATCACATCGGTATAATAGCAACAACAACAACAAAGCCTAGACGCTTCTGAAATCTTTCAATATTATGATTCTTATACACATTAAAATTGTAATCATCTGTTCACAGTTGTAGTAGTGAAGTTATTATGAAGTAGTAGTGAAATTATTCGTCAAGTCCTCAAGCCGATTAAGGTTAGCTGCGAGTTCCAAATTTTCTTCTATTGTTCGGTTTTTTGATATTATTTATTTATTTTTTTTGAATGGTTCAGTTCGCATGAATTTTATTTTGCTGACTTGTATAACTTTGTATTTTTGTATTATATCTTAAAAATATTTTAAAAATTAATTTTATTTACGGATGCCTTTAGCTTATTTTAATCTAATTCAATCGTTCCGTGTTCGATTGAAAATATCGAGTGAATCAAGTGTTGTTTCGGAATCAGACTTATATTTTTATATTATCTCTTCTATACTATTGCTATAAGTGCCTGCGGTTAGTTTAGCTAATCTCATTTTTTTTTATATATTTAATTTTACTTCCTAAAAATGTATTTGTTTAATCGATTGAAAATTTGTGCTACGCAAATTCTTGTAAACCTTGTGGATTGTGGCTAGTGCATCTATGTCTATATCCAGCGTTTTTTTTTTAAATTTCTTTCTTCATTGAAAAAATTAATGTATTTAATCGATTGATTGAGAATTTGATAAATTATATAAACTTTCATATACCCCAGTCAAGTTGACCGCAGCTTACATCGATAGGAGCTATAATTTGGAGTGCCCCTTAATTTTTGGCGGTTTGGAAGGAGCGCCCTTCCTAATATTTTGTAATCTTCGCGAATTCTTACAAACTCTTTGGCATTCTTGTTGCTAGTGCATTAGTCTCAGTAACATTTCTTGGACCACTTCAAGCATAATATTTTCAACGCGATAATTAGAATCAATTACTTTCCTAAAGTATGGAAAGTGGCTGAAGTCATTGCAATTCCAAAACCTGGTAAAGACGTATATAATCCAGCATCATATAGACCAATTAGCTTACTTCCAGTGCTGTCAGGAATATTCGAGAAGCTCCTGTGCCAGCGACTGTTACCTATTATAGAACGCAAACATATAATACCTGACCACCAATTTGGCTTTCGACGAAAACACTCGACCATACAACAAATCCATCGTGTGACTCATAAAATTTTAAACGATCTTGACGACAAAAAGTTCTGCATAGGAGTTTTTCTAGATGTAGAAAAGGCATTCGACAAAGTTTGGCACAAAGGACTAATCAGTAAATTGAGCAATATATTCCCGCATAACGTACTACAGATATCAGTACACTATATCACAGAAAGACATTTTTTTGTTAGGTACTCAGATAAATGTTCCACATTAAGAAGAATCAAAATAGGCGTACCACAAGGAAGTGTACTAGGACCGTTATTATACACTATCTTTACAGCGGACATACCATCACCAAATGACGAGGCTTCAATGATAGCCACATTTGCTGATGACACTATAATACTTAGCGCACATCCAACAGCATCTGGATACTACCCTAAGATTGGTTTGAAAAGTGGAAAATAAAAGTAAATAATACCAAAACAGTACATGTACAATACATATACAACTAAAACTAAATTCACACCACGTCGTATAACGATTGACGGAGCTGACGTAAAAATTGAAAATGTAGTCAAATACCTAGGATTATATATTGACAACAAACTCAACTGGAAATACCATATACTTAAAAACGGGTTCAAATCAAGCTGAGGATTAGTCAATTATATTGGCTGCTCAACTCAAAGTTAACATTAGAAAACAAAATACTGATCTACAAAGCCATTATAAGACCAACCTGGACGTACGTAGCACGAATTTGGGGAACGGTCAAAAAATCAAATACAGACATAATACAAAAACAACAATCAAAAATCATTCTTATGATCACCATGGCTGGGTGGTATATAACTAACGATGATCTGCATCGTGATCTTAATATTCCAACAGTGACAGAGGAGATTACAAAAATAAGTCGTATCTATCAGACGAAGCTTACCCAACACTCAAATGTTGGTGTCAACCTACTACCAATACAGGAACTTCAATGCAGACGCAGGTTACAGAGGACAAGGCCAGTGGATCTGGTAGAATAAATTCGAAGCTAGATACAACACATCAATCAATACCTCTTTCTTTTTCTTTTTTGTTTAATGTTTATTTTTGTATTTTATATTCTTATTTCATTTATGTTTATTTTACTTTATTTTGTTCTGTAATTGTATTAATTTAATTTAAATGTATATTATTTTTGTTACTATTTTGGTTTTTTCCCCTACATCTTTACAAAAATGAAAAACTTTTGTGATCTGCTCACATAAATTAGCTACAACCCTAAAATAACGTTTAAACCATGTACTAATAGTAAATAATAAAGACACGATATATGGGAAATAAAAAAAAAAATATAAATAAAAAATTTCTTGGACAGTCGAATAAAGTGGGTGCGTATTCATAGCGTTATACAGTGTGTTGCGACTTTAACACCTTTTTTGTTGTTTTCGGATTTGTATACCATATTTTTTTATTTTTAGTTGCAGTATAAAGATTAATTTGTGTGTTGTTTTATAATGATTTGATTATTAGATCAATGAGGTAATCTTCTGAAAGTAAGCATGCTGTGCAAAGCTCATTGTAGACCTCTTTGAAATCCCTAACAGTAGCATGGGAAGTTATATTAGTATTCAAACTCATCCACCAAGTTTCGATCTGTATCATTATGAGATAAGAAAAATAAAGTTATATCATCTTCATTGTTCCATATAGTAGATTGATAAAATCCAGATTTTTTGAAGCAATTTGCTACTCCTGTGTCTTTGACACATGATTGATGCAGGCCATGTAATCAAGTAGGTAATTCACCGCAGACAGTGGCCTAGAAGAGTGATAGCCTCCAGAGTGGGCTTGTCTACAACCTAACGAAAATCAAGTTAATAAATTAGTGGATTCCGTGGCAACCTTTTGGTAAACACTCAGCGACTATAAACGAATATTATATTTCAATTCTACAGTCAAAGTTTCCACTATTACATTGAACCACAAGGCAGGCAAAAATCAATAATTAAGGCTTAGCAATTTGAAGTTATACAGGAATATTTCTTTTATATCATATGCGACGTATGCTTGTCGGTAACAATGGGATCCGGTTATAAGAAGCGCCACTATCCGAGCAAACACATACATCAATTTCAACCCCTTGTAAAAACGACTTTTTAGTTTTGGCAGACCCCTTCAGAGAGACATATACATAATTTGTCCTGTCCTGCCATAGTCCTCTGTAATACGCTTTTTGTCTACGTATGGGTTTGAAGAGTCTTTAGGAATAGCACAAACAATATTAGAAGCAGAATATTAAATAGTTAGTGGTAATAGTTTTTGTAATGTTTATTTCGCATCTAAACAATAACTTGAACAATTAAATAAACAAAATGTACTTCATAATAATCTAGATTTCACCCTGACTCTACCACGAGTACTCTAGTGAAATTTATAATATCTTAACATAATTCTCTTTTAGGAGCTGCTTAATATAATACATATGGCTTAGTGAAATAAAATAACATAAGTATATTGTAACGAAGAAATTGAAAGAAACATTGCATTGCTAATGGGTGGGAGAGTGTACTAGGCTATTCGGATAGCCACCAAAATCGACGGCTCGTAACTTCAGTATCCCTTAACGGAATACTCTTGTCCCATTCCCAGTTTTGTTGTTGCAGGAGGTCTGAAGCAACGGCTTTGATATTCGCGCGTCTGTGGAGGTGATAAAACATCGGTATACCACGTTGGTTTTGCATAAACCCGACAGCAGGAATACCCCTGGTGGAACGAAGCCTGTTCTTAAGGTTTCGTTTAAGTATTCCTCACTTTCATAATAGGGGCGCTCCATGCAATGGGCTATATGTTGGCGTATTAGTTTAATTATAAAGATATCAACTCTTTGAATATAGGCTGTATCATACAGTTTTTGGTTCGAGGTCAATTTAGTATAGTTATTGTTATGCAACCTATACAGAGAAGTACATGTTCTTAAGCATTTTCTTTCAAATATTTTCTGATTTCTGATCCTCTCCATGTAAGAGTATGAGATATTACCATATATAACCATATGTTGCACGCATACGAAGTAATTGGCCTAACGAGGGATTGGTACATTAAGATCTTAACCCTTTTATTTATGTAGCGACTATTGAACAAATTTTGATAACAATAAAAGGCCTTCATTGCCTTAATCAATTGCTGATTTATATGAAGTTTAAAGTATAGGAATCTATCTAGATTCTATTGTTTTTCCTGGTGCATAAATGATTAAATCAGCAGCGAATGCTATTATGTTTTCAATGTTATTTAACATATATCCGTTGTTACTTTTACCAATCTAAGATCTCTTTGCGAATTTTGTAAGGGGTCGCAATTCCTAGTTTGTCTGAAAATTTGAGCCTGGTTTTTGGGTCAAAGAACTTCAAGTTTCGCTTTTAATTTGTTGTTTATTGCAATTGTAAAGTTCTCTTGAATTAGCTTCCGCAATAATTTAACTTTTGTTTTGAGGAAGTTTACTTGATACTTCGGTAATACCCATTCCAGTCTATTATGTTTTTTAATCATTGTAAGAATTTTACTCATCCTGATAGTTTCATTAATTAATGGAGCGAATGGGTCAGAATTTTTAAATTTGGGAACTGTTTTATCGATTATTTTGGTTATTATGTTATTGACTCTATCGAGGTGTTCATCTATTTCTGAATTTCGAGCTTTCTATTATTTGGTATGGGTGGTTCGGTATGCAGTTTGTCTAGAATTCTGTTTTTAAATCTAATCCAATCTATGCCTGTAGTGTTTTTGAGTGGCTGATTTGTGTTTCTTGGGGCTTGGATTATGATTGCGTACTGATCACTATCGTACTCTAAGGTGGAAAGGCAATTGGTTGTTACATTTTCTTTATTTATTTGAATTCTACTATCGGCCAGACATAGATCTAGAAAGGAATTTCCTCTTGGAGATGATGGCTTAGTAGAAGCGTATAATTTACACTTGTTAGTTATTTCGTTATCGTCTAGCCACTTTTTAAGTGTTATGCCCGCTGAATTATTATTAGCATTGCCCCAATCTGCATGTTTGGAATTTATGTCGCCTGCCATTATAAAGAAATTATTTGTGTGCTGCAGCTGTAGATGATCGGTTTGAGTTGTTGTTTCCTGACGGCTGATATGATGCTATTATATATAGATATGAATTCGCATGCATTGGGATTTTGATTATACAGATCTCTAATGTTTTGAACTAATATATTTTAGCACGTGACCAGGGTTTATACTTGATACCGTTTTTGATTAATATACCTGTTCCGCCCCCTTGGTATAACTGGTTCTGTCTTTCCTAATTAGATTGTAATTATCAAAAATTACTTTGTTGCTTAGCATTCCAATATCTGGATTGTGTTTGTCCAAGAAAGTTTGTAGATCGTGTCTTCTATTTCACTTAATTATTGAGATTACGTTTATCGCAATTATTTTTAATCCACTTTGTTTACATTTTTAATGTTTGAGTTAGCCATTTATGAATTGAGAAGAATACGTCGATTCTGGATAGGATTAGTATTGTGTTTTTGATTTCTTCTAAGAACGAATTTGAGTTGTTTTGTGTATGAGTTGGTGACATTAGCTTATTGTCTACTGTGGAAGTAACATTCTGACGAGCAGTTTGTGCATAACTTATATTAGGGTTTGTGTATGCCGTTACGGATGTAACTAATGTTTGTTTTTTAATATGGATTTTGTGTTGTAACTCCTTATATTTTGCACAACCTTTGTAAGAGGCCAGGTGCCTGTATTTGTTGCAGAGTACACAGAACAATTTTTCTTGTTTCGTTGGTGGGCACTAGAGGTTTTGCGCCTGCTAAACCTGCGCTTCTGTGAGGTTCACTGCATTTTGCACATCTGGGTGGTAGGTGGCAGAAAAATCCTTGACAATTTCTGCATTGACTTATTTCTGGTTTTCTAAGATTTTCCTATCGTACACATCTCGTTTTTATTGCTTTAAGTTCAGAAACTTTGCTGCCTTCTGAAACTTGAACCAAAAAAATTTGTAATTACTTTTTTTGCAAAGTAGAGTTTTTAGTTGTGAACGTTCTAACTTTTAAAAATTCCAGGCCATCGTTGTTAAGTTTACGCAGCTCACTTCATATTTCGTCGGTGTCTGTGTCTGTGTTTGCAGCTAAACCTTTGAGCAGTAATGTTTTTGTTTTTAGGCACCTTGGGGTGGGTGTATCTATAAAAGGTTGCTTTCGATTTTTCGAGGTATACACGTACATTAATGAAGTCCTCAAGTGAATTTAAGAATATTGATTTCTTATTATTAAACTCCTTGATTTTGAAAACTGTAATTTTTAGTCCACTTTTTATAAAAGTGATCAGCTGTTGGGCATCGATGTCCATAACATTAATTGGAGGTAACTTTTTATCATTTTTAGTTTTGTTTTTATTAACTTTCTGACTGTTGTTGATTTGATGATGACTGTCCGATACAGAGATTGCTCGATTTCTTCATAATTTTGGTTTCACCGCTTATTGATTGAATAGCTTTAAGTATGTTCGTCACCGATGACATGACAAAACGCGAACCAGCATATGTCCCTTGGGTTGCATAATTGAACTCTATAAACTCAGCATATAGTTCTTTTGTTTTTTTAATGCTCCTAAAATATTACTCTCAAAATAATCTTAATTCCGAAGGGTCTTGGAATGTAACTCTTATGGTTCAAATAAATGCATAATTGAAAAAAATTTAACAACATAATCAATTCTATTCACTAAGAAAAAATGTATTACTAGTCAGCGTATCCAATATTTCAGAATCCCTTTAACGGTTTTGGTGGACTGCGGCTTCTATTCGATTTCACTGACATGAGCGATCACCAGCACTCTACTTCCGTTCGGGCATACTCCTTTTCTTTTACTACAACCGACTTGGTAAGTCATCCACTTTATTAGACATGTGCCTGCAATGCTCATTATGTACTTCAAATCTCGCCATTTTATTTATAAATTTTTTTTTCTTTGTGAGACACCACCCATCTTGGCCGGAGAACACCTAATAACAGAAGTCTGTTTTGGCAAAAACAAACCAAGAAGGTAAAAACCATTCCCTTAAACGAACGCCTACACTCTCCGTCATACAGGATTCCCCCTGGTGGACACCATCCTTGGCCGAAGATCACTTGTCTTCTCCTGGCGATAGCTGCGTTAAACTGGTTTGCTTGCCTTTAATTACTTAAATTGCTATAGAAAACATCGGATAAAGTCTACTTCCTGACTAAAACTACTGTGTAGGCTTAAATAAAACAAGCCACTTCATTTCTCACTTTTATTTTTACATACATAAAAACCATTTTTCGATACGAATTTTTTTTTCATTATTTTAAGATTAAATTAGTGGTTGGGTTCACTATTTTCGCCGGAACTTCAAAATTTTACAACTTACAATTAAAAATTAACATTAACAAAAATGTGATTTGAATAAAAATCGATCAGTTAAAATCCCATATGTTGATGAGTGGTGTAAATTCCTGTTTATTTATTATTAATTAAAATTACACAGAAAATCATAAATCAAAAATGTATGGTTTTTATTATTTATATTTCATTTTTAGTACAGTAATTAATGCTGACAGCTGCCAACGTAATGGAACACAAGCAGGTAAAGCTGGGCTGAGTTCATTGAAAACAATTGTTTTGGAATTTTACCGTTACTGCACTATTTTTTTCTTATTTCATTATTTGTTCTTTAATAATAATATTATTTACGTGAGGCCTTGCATAATAAATACATTGTTTTAGCATAAAATATAGATTTATTAGATAAGACTTTTATAGCCGTTTTGTCATCGTTTGCAAAATGCCGCTGAAGTGCGAGCGAGCAAGCGAGCATGGCTATGTGTGCGAGCGAGTTGGCCAATTGAACGCAGACATTTTGTTCAACTACGAATTTTACTTGATTATATTTGTTACAATAATTAAATAGGCAATAATTCAACAACAAAAAAAAGGCGACTGGCCTCAAGCACACTGCAAGGATCTGCGTTTTAAGGACGCTTTGGAACTTGCTTTGCTTTCATTTGCTATTGCTATTGCTATTGCTCACCACTAAAATATCATTAGACAATCAATGTTAAATTGCTTAAATAAAATTACTATTAAAAACATTATAATCAAAATTTCAACTATGAATACATTTTTATGTTACGATTTTACGTTACTTCGTTGCTTGCTATTGCTTGCTAATAATAATTCTAAGATCTTTGAGCAAAGAATACATTTGAAATCAACGTTAAAAGCAATAACAAAGAAATATAAGAAAAAAAAGAAAAAGAAACAGAGTCTGTATTAAAAGTTGAATACCCTTCACGGAGAACTTAAAGAAAAGCCAGAGAAATTTCAAGTGGTTTTTAAAAATTGCTATCTCTATAGAGAATTTTGATGTAAATAATTCCCAACAGCGGTCGGATCTTGGCGCCGAAACAGCCATAGACTTCAGCATACACTGTACCAACGTTAGGGAAAAATTTAGCGGTTGCCGAGTTTTCCCCCCATTATGTTGCAGAATCATAATCACACACAGACAGAGTTAAAAACTGATTTTATTAATGGCTCCGCTCATTAAACTCGTGATTTAGGGTTATCATTTATCTACCAATGCATATTTAAAGCCCAATTTTCTCAAGTTGCATCCGTGAAGAATATTAAAATTACTAGGCATCGACACTAACTTGACGATCAACAGAATACATTTTTTTTTTAGTTGTGATTGGGTTGCAAAGTACAAAATACGAGGAGTTCCTCATTATAAACATTTATCAATATCATGCACTTCACCCCGTATTAATTATTATGATATCTCGCCTTTTGCATACGCTCTTGCTACTACTTTATAACCATCTGGCCTGTCTTCCTCTTGATCTGACTTATTATGATTTCGTAAAAGTTATTCAAAACTTGTAATTCTAAAAAATACGCTTTAGCGAAATTATGCAATCTACAAGAACGATTTAAAAAAAGATAAATTACATATTTTAAAGAGTCATCAAATAAACATAGAATAAATACAACTGACTTGACTCATGTGAAAGGCGTTTTGAAATTTATGGTAGGGAGGTTTTTTTTTTTGCATCTCTTTCGCTTCTGTTTCTTTTCTTTTCTTTTTAGATTTCTCATTATTTTTGTATTGCATTATTTGCATAACTGTTGTTGAGTGCATGTGTGTGTGTGTACGGAGCGTATCCAAGTTTTCGTTGACCTACTAACAATCACTTTGTGATAGATCAAGATCTTTTTTGACGCTTCGAGCCAAACGATCCAATTCAGCAGCAGCATCTGTGCGTACGGCCAGCTTCTCAGGCGTCATGACACCATCGGTGCCGTTTGAGCGCGGTGTACTCATGCCCCCCGGCTGTCCAGCGGTCGGTCCGCCTGACTTTTTGTGCAGTAGCGAATTGAAAAAATTCGCAAGCACACCTTCGCCGCCAGGCGTGCCAGGCGTCAGTTTAGGATCCATCTACAAGCAAGCCCAACAGACGCAACAATTCAAATGGTTCTAAGCTTAACGAAAACGCCAAATGCTTAACTACCTTCTTGGGTGAACTCTGTCCAGCGCTGCCCGGTGTACGTTGCACTGCTTTGTTGCTGCCCTGTGAGCGCAATGGTGACTCGCCACGAACTTGACCGCCCTGCTTAAGTATTTCCAGTTGTCGCGCAAGGAATGCCTGTTCATCCTCGGTCTGAACTTCGGTCTCACGATTGTTGACAGCCTGCATGCACAAAATCAAAATTAGTGAAAAACAAAATAAATAAATAAAAATACATTTCGTTGCGTCATACCTTCCGTGTCGGCGGCGCTTTAATTATATCCGTATAGTAATCCTCAGCTCTGCACGCATGCATGTTCTCGTACAGTATACTAATCTTTTTCAAGCTATCCCAGCCCGCAGGACTGAAGAAATAATACATTAAAAAAAAAAAATTAATTATGAGTATAAGGATTTTTGATATGCAACTACAGTGAACTAGACTAGACGGCCTATGTTGTAATTTTATGAAAACTTGTTTAAGACCCATGAGTAACTATGACTAATACATATATGATCGTGTGCTAGGAGCCGCTGAATTTTTTAATTTCTAACTATGACCATGAGATGAGCTTAGTTGCAATTTTGCTTCTATAATGCAGTAGAATTTCGAGTTAACCGAAATGTGCCAAGGGTAATTAACTTTTGCGAAATATTAATCTTTCCAAACGGTTTTCAAAATTGGAAGTTATGCGATAATAAACATGGATTTTTCCAAAATAACACGCTAAATTTATTTTAATGATTTAGAGAAAGAAATTTAGATTTAATTTGGACTGGCTGGTGTAAGGTTCACAGTCTATTCTGACCGTTTTTAAATTTTACTATATAATATATAATATATAATATATAATATAATTAAAATATTAAATTGTTTAAAGTGGCTGAAAGTAGTCGTCCAGACTTCTTTGTTTTTTCTTTTTTTCTTTTGTGTAATTTGCATTGACCATTTTGCGCTTATCGACAAGGGCTGCCACCTGAAATGCATCGTTATTGTTTTCACACAATTTTGTCAAGGTATTGATGCTTTCAACTGCTTCCGAGAAACTCACTTTTGGCTCTTGAATATTTTGCTCGATAATTGATGCGTCTTTATCATCATCATTTTGATGCAATTTTGTTCCAAAGCCACTAACTTAACACCTGATAAAATATTATAGCGACCGTCACTACAGTTACAGAGATAAAAAATAATTAATTTTATCGTATCGTATGTCAATGCATATTTTTCTTGTGGGCAAAATTGTCGTATGTGCCTTACAAAATTTAAATATGAGGCGGATTGCTCGATTTATGTAGACGTTGTAGACGATGTAGACCTGCCATTACTTACAGCTAAACCGAAAATAGACATAGAAATACATATTTTGTATGAATGAGGAAAACCTCGGCCTTGTATTGTCTCGAATTGGGTACTTAGACAGATTTTCAAAAAAGACTTGTTAAGACCAGGAGCGCTTTCTTGACTAGTTGTGATCGAGGGTGTAAAATTGTAGCTAAGGAAGTAGACCGATCTGCTGCACGTTTTGTTGAGCACAAACTTTATTATAAAATTCAATTCTTAAGCCTAGTTGTACAGAGCGAGTAAGAAGGCAGAGTAGGAGAGCGAATGAATCAAGAACAAACCAAAGCTCTGCTCTCAAACTCTGTTAAACTCAATGCAAAATAACAATAATGTCCATACCATTAGATCTACTCTAAGACAGGCCCCAACAAGACTAATATAGGTTTTCATTTCTGTTTGATAAATGGATTTAAATTTTTGTTGCCCAATCTTTATATAAATAATTCTGCTGTGGGACTATACGCCTCCTAAACGGCTGCATCGATTTTGATTTATTTTGTTTGTGTGTTTGAGTGGGTCCCTATATGGTTTAGATTCTTATATGGATTTGGTAGGTAGCGTGATTGTAGAGATACATTCAGTTTTTCACCACTTTTTTTAAAATTGTTTTCATTTGGCTCAAAATATACCCAACCGGTTTCAATGGAATTTCGGACATGTATACGAATGACTCCCTATTCTATAAGAGGATAGTTTTGAACATTATAGGTGATGCTGTTGTCGCGATCTAGACATGTTTTTATTTACTTATGTTTATTAAGGATGGCCGCCTGTGGGTTTGTAAAATTTTTTATAAATATGCCGCAAAGAGTGAAAATCTCACACGGACAACTAATTTGATTTAGTTATTTTATAAATACATATTCCTAAAAAAATGACTCAATATAAATATGAAGGACTCAAGAGCTCGACGAGACACATTGTCCAAATGAAGTCGCTCATTCATACATTTTTATTTTATTTTATAACCATTTTCATTCCTCTTGGAAGCATAGGGCCACCAAAAGGGTCTTCCATGTTATTGGCTATCCGAGGCATGCTTTGGTTTTGAAAATAGTTCGTTTATCTGATAGGGTGGGGAAACTGGCACCGTTAAGAATCAACGCCTCCTCAGAAAACTGAACATTTCTTCCGCCCACAGTGTGATTGGAATACTCGACCTCTGGAACAGCAGCCATAGTATACTTTTACCAGGCTACCGAGTCCTTCTATATATAATACATTTGCTTATTTAATGTAGTTATATTAAGACTTTGTTGTTTAAAAAGTTTCTTAAGAACGAAATCCACCTTATTGTATTGTTCGGACCTGAGACCAAGGCGAAAGGGACCTGATTATGGCGAATGATCAATATGCAATATTTTCTTTTTGGATTTCTTTTTACTACACCTGCTGTATACTCTGGGGGTGCTTCCTGTGTTAAAAACTTAATGGCAAAGTTATAACACTACAAGTATTAACAGAATGTGTAGAGTATAAGTACGAATAGCTTCAAGTGATATATTTTTAAATATGGCACATGGCACTCAAATTTATAACCATTGCTAAATACAAAATGGCACATTAAGAATATTTAACTAAGTAAATAAATATTCAATATATACATATACATATAAGAATAATATTTGTATGGCATTTATACTACACCACAGATGGCCTTCACATTTATGAAGATCGCAAATAGTAATAAGTATGTGCTATCGAAAGCGGTGTTAACGACGCGGAAACCTATTCAATGATAATGCTTTATCGCATTTTCAACAAATTTTGAAGCGTCGTCAAAAGCAATTCGACCCTAGACAACTTTCTCGCCAAGCCGAATTAGGAATGTATACATAAAAACATTTAAAATTTTTCTGGTTTGTTAATTCCAGATGGTCTCATTCATTGAATCTTCTTTTTCAAGACCTTCAAAAATATTTATAAAACTTTCGTTGGATAAAAGTTGTAAAAAAAAAAAAAAACTATTATCCTATTTTCCATGAATTTATATGAAGAAAGTGGTTTCGCTTAACGATCGTTTCGCATTACGAGTAACTGAGTGGATTGCATTATGCTCGTTAAGGAAGGGTTTACTGTACTTTGAGTGCAATGATTTTCGACTGATTGATTTTTGAGAGGGTACTTACTATAAAATGAAAGATTAATGGAAGGAAAATCGTAGAAGAAGAAAGTCACCGAATCTAAATAAGAACTGGTGTTAACTAATATGCACAAAATCGAAATTTGGAGCTAGGCTGATATTAGTTATACAGTTTAAATTATCGCAAGTCCAGTGCAGTATGGTAAAAATATAAACTTTGAACTACACTCACATTAACACCGCATCTTTTTCAACGACTAGCGCAGGTGTACGAAATGGTAGACCATAAATTCGATGCGTCAGATACTTGTATAGGAGATCACAGTTTTTGTCTTCTTTAACACTTGTGTAAAAAAGTGATGTGCCATGTTGCAGACAGAAGCGACGTATCCATTGCTGTATGAAATCGAAATGTTCATCACGATACTCGTACTCCTTTTCCAGTGTCGTCATATAATCCGTCTGAGGCCGAACGGAATACAAATTTTACATAAAATCTATAAATAAAAACAGGGTTCAATTAACTAGTGGTCAACTCACCTTTGTCACGACGACAACAATGTCCAGACCCAGGTTCGTGGTCAATGCGCCATCGGTGAGCGGCAGCAATTCATCTTCATCGATAGAATTATTACGCATTGTGCGCTTAACTGGTGAACCGGGATCGAGATCATCGCCGACCTCGCAATAAGTTTGCCACGTCGTTACAAGTCGTTGTCGCGCCGCTTGCTTCTCCGCCGGATCCATTTTAAGGCTCTCAATATGCTGTGCGAGTACTTTGATCCAATGATTCAACTGTTCCAGCCAACCCCAAGGCTGCGTCATCGAGACTGTGAGTATGACGAGTGTGTGGGCATAGTTGGTTTCGTTGAGTGCATAGTGCAGCAGATTTGTGTGGCCTGGATCGCCGTCGAGCACCCAGACGCCTAAACGAGTCATATCTATAGAAAGAAAATAAATTTTTGATTATGACTGTTTGAAATGAACACCAGAGCGAGCGACACTCACCATCCCTGTACTCATCCTTGACATCGATGTAGGCGTACTCCAGACCTGAGCCCTTTTTTGGATCCTCCACACCTTGCAGTTTGGCAATGAGTGTCGTCTTACCAGTGGCATTATCGCCTAATACTAGTACAGATTTATTTGATGGAAGTTTCGTACTGCCCTGATTTTGTACTTCGTTCAAAATAGCAGACCTGTTTTGGAAATTACCAAGGATTTTAATTAATTCAATTGATGTGCCAATTCTGCGGACAAATTCGTTTTGCTAAATGGGAATTTACGCTTTAAATAATAGGTAGCGTGACTTATAAATATGCATAAACTAAGTTAGAGCTATCTATACAGATAGTTAAAATGGCACGCACGCTATGCAGTCGGCACTGGTCATTCGCTTGTCTACAGTAAACAAGGGTTAACGGTCAACGCACTGTTTGAATAGTAAGATCATTCTATGAACTCTGCGTTGCTATTGTACAAGTATAAAGAGTGTGATTAGCTAATGAAGACGCTAGTTGATTCTTAGCCTTAAATTTGATGGCAACTTAACATTTTGACATGCAACTAGAGCAAATCCCCGAAGAAACCATTATGTAGTGGCACTTTTTTTTGTTACAATTGCACTGAAGTACTAATGTCCACTTTGCCAAAGGATACAAAAAGACACACACGCATACAGATAACTAAAATTATTGATTTCTCGTAAGGCATAAAGTTGCGTGTTGCAATGGCGTCGCTGCATATGAAATTACCCTACACATAAGCTTGGGCAGAATTTAAGCCAAACAGCTTTTTAACGTACTTCCTGATAGCCGTAAAATGCGGTGTATGGTATGTTTGTATATACATATGTACATATATATATATATACATTGGGCCATTATGCCACACGCATACTGCGCGCAGGAGCAGAATAAGTTGTGGCACTGCAGACATGGTTGGTTGGCATGGTGCACGAAAGCCCAAACAGAAGCAGCGTTACACGACAAACAAAACAGGCAATCGAAAGTCCATTAGACATTGTCGTTGATATCAACGTCGTCATTGCCGCAGCCGACGGCCAACAAATCAATTCAGTTTGGACTTTGGCTTTTGCCTAACATTGTTTGTCGTTCCAACGGCGATTTGTGGGAAAAAGTGAAGCTTTTTTTTAATAGATAAATCCCATTAAAAACTAAAAAAAAAAAACCAAAATCAATGCAATTCCAAAGGAGTCAACTGCTGAAGCGGCGTTCGCACAGTGAGACCCGCAAGGAAATGCAGCAGACAGCAAGAACAACGGCAGCGACAGATGCGTTGTCGGAATCGGAGGCAGCTGACACGTCCACGAACCAAAGTGTTCTTGGCACAATTCGTTGCAACCAGCGACAAACACGCAGCCAACAGCATTTGAACCAGCTTGGCTTGGACCTGAACGCAAGCTTGCCGGGTGGTGTTGCAGTCGTTTTCGGGCGACAACGCAAGACATCGGCCGAGCTTATAAGCGAAGCCAAAACATTTCTAGGCGACATGAGCACTATTCCTGCTTCGATGGTGATAGCAACAGATGGCAACAATTACAGGCCACCGGGTAGGTAGTGCTTGGATATGGACACAGCACAGACACAGCAAACACAACATCCTCCTACTATGACTTCCTTCTAACAATATTATTTTTGAATTTCCATTTGCATTCACCGACAGTCGGCGGTGTACGCCTCGTGAGTACACGTCGACCGATAACGCCACGTGAGCCGGGCCGTGTGCTCTACGGCAAAGTGGCGCTATCCGGCAGACCGCCGAGCGCATTTTCGTAAGTATTCAAAAATATTAAATTCCCTCGAAATGCCTCAGCTGATTCCGGTTAAATATTTCGGGTAAACGTCAAACAGCATGCGCTACTTGCAAAATGAATGCAGCAATCGCACGCCGAAAACGCCGCCGGCGCTGTTGCCGCTCAAGGTTAGCAGTAGCAATGGGTCCAGTGGGACGACCACATTGAATAAGACAACAACGGGTGGCAACAGCAACGATAATCAAGCGCAACATCAATCTTTAACGCAAAGCTTCGATGTTGGTATCGCTGCGGTACCCGGCTCTGCCGGAAAGGTTGTGCCTCGAAAGCTTCCCGCATTGGCGGTAAACCCGCTTATTTATCGTAACCTAAAAACGACCGTGGCAGAGGCAGCGGAGACCACACTATGCATGGGACCGCCTACGCGTAATGGCGATTTATTGACACAATCCAACACGGAGACGCTCCTTGAAATGCTGAAGCAACACGCCGGCATAAAGGACTGCAATGAAGAGACCGTAAATCACATCAATGCGGTAAGTTGAGCGTAAGTTAGTTGATCCCGAGATCTCAGAACATGCTTGGGTGGAAGTCCGACCCTTCCACCTTTGATTTGTTCGAAAATTAGCAATATTAATGCAATAAACCCACTCTGAGCCCCCGCGATGACACTATTACATATGATGAAATGTCTAAACGAGAAAAAGGTTTTATGGGAAAGCAATGGCCAACCTCTATACAAAGCGCTGGAATGCCAGTCACCAGTCACCAGTCACCAAGCTTTAATGCTTGCTGTGATACAATACTTTGGCATTCTAAGAGACAAAAACAATTTGACATGCCTAAGACCTAAACCTCTAACCCGTGCGAAGATAACACAGCATGTCGTCCACTGTACTACGGAGACCTTAATGTTGTATTGTATGTAGATAGAAGGTGCCTAGGTAACAATCAAATTATGCAACATATAAGGGCTAAAGATAGTTAATATTGCTGTTAAGAATAATATATAATGGCGAGCGAACTTATCTGCTAAATTCTCTCACTAAATTAGATCCTAGTTGAGTTGTTTTTACGTGTGCGGCGTCACGAGAAGCAGTGCAAGCGGGGATTCATACTTGGCGGTCTCTACGGTCTAGTTGAGTGCACAGCGCCCAAGATATTGCTTGGGGTGGCTCGTGTAGTATTGGCGGTGAGTCATTTATACATTTTAAGATATTTCCCACAAGCTACGGCTAAATATTCATGTTTTGGCCCTGTCTTTCCTTAGCTACACGTCACAGGAAGCAATTTGACAGGCGCTTGTAAGCTCATCTTCAAGGTGGCACGGCACGAACAGAATGACAACCTATTCCACGACATCGATTTGCTCGAGCTACTCATTGACGGCCTGGGACATGCGAGTCCACTCGACGATCCGGAGGCATGCATTTACGGCTATGGTTCCATACGTTTTTTGACCACAAGCAGCGGACAGGAGCGCAACGATGCCGCCGACATACGCCGTGACACTGTGAATAAGAACTGGGCTGACTGCTTATGCGAGCTGCCGTATGAGCCTCCCACCGGAGCATCCACTGATACATTGGAACAGAATGACACTACCGTGAAGAAGCAGAAGCAGGCACGCTTTCGTAAATTGAACCGGCAGTATACACTTGTGGAACGTCTGGCACGTCACGGAGCGGTGGAGTTAATGATTTTGCATTTACAAATTCTAAACGAGGCAGGCGCCAGTCGACGGCTTACGGGTCCGCCCCTGCATTCGTTATATCAGTTGTCGGCTGCTTTGCGAGCTTTGGCCGATGTGCGCCAAACTAACGATGTGATTGGACGTGAACTGGATCATGTCCAGCATGAGGCATCGAAGCGCCAGATCCCAATTCAGCTCGAGTTGGCGTGTCCTCATCTTATACGCGCCGCAGAGGTGGCCATGGGAGAGCTCGAAGTGCAAGCGAATATTGTGCGTACGCTAAGGTAAAACCGGATTATGTGAAGTGGTGCGATTGGGATGCTAATTTCGCTAATTACTTTATAGCGTGCTCTCCGAGGACAACAACTGTTGTCAGGTGTTAACGAACTATGCTGCCCGTATTGGTCAGTTGATGGGACCTTGCGCCGATTACGATGACAGGAGTCCGACAACAGAAAAAATGCTGATTGTGCTCAGCCGCTTGGGTTACATACTTGGCAATGTGCTGGCAAAGCACGATGGAGCGCGCGAACAGGTGCGACAACTCAATAGAATCTGCGACCATTCACCCTAATATCATTCATCCACAGTACTACCACAACGATGTGGCCATGGAGTATCTGTTGAACGTGCTCGAAGTCTACTCGAAGGCACCGCTAACACTCTGCAATTCCCAAGGTGACACCGTCATCGATGTGCTCATCAAAATGATACGCGTCGTGGCCAATATGAGTGTCAATGCTGAGGTTGGCATAGGTCTGGGCAACATACGCACGTTGGGCACGGTGCTGCTTAATCTGCTAAATACGCATACCTCCAGCAGCAGTGGTGCTACGTCAGAGAATTCTGCTAAAGCGGTAAGTGTACGAATTAATGCTAAGAATCTGAAAAATTCCATTTGAATGAATCTCATCTAGACATCGGACCGACAAGAGCTGCTGCATGCAACTCTAGGAGCGTTGCACAATTTGTGTTTCTACCAGGACAAGAAAATGACACCCGCACAGGTGATCGAAGCCAGGGGTTGTCTCCAGAGCATACTCGCTGATTTAGCAACAACGCTCTGTATCGCCTTAAACACATGCCCACTGGAAGCCACCAAAGTGGAGATCGTTCGCGTTCTTGGCAATTTGACGCGCAACGAAAAAGCACGACGCGCTTTTTGTCGCGCCGGCGGAATGCCACTGATCGTACAGCATTTAACACGAAATCCCATGCAAGACTACGATCTGAAAGCTTGCGCCATTGGCGTACTCGTTAACTTGCTTGGTGATTGGGAGAATCGTCGCCCCTTTCTTCAGCTTAGAGGTGGTGCGGTGCTCGCGTTATTACTGCGCGGTGCACTCGAACAAGAAGATTGGTTTCTGGCCACCATAGTTTGTCAGGCCATTTGGAATGTGCTAATCGATGCAAAGTGTGCACACGAACTAGGTGAGAATGGTGTACTCGATGAGCTCTGTGATCTGCTAGCGGAATACTTGGACGAGGAAAGAATTTGTGATGGTCACGATGCTGACGGCATCATCAACGAATGCGAGGCTCTTTGGGAGGAATTTGCTGTCGTGGCCACAGATTTGCTTGAACGCATACAAAACAATTTCGACAGGAGCAGCTATCCGTTAGAGACGGAGGTGGAGCAGGGAGTAAAAATACCACTACCCCAAGAAGCAAATCAATGGAATGATGGTTTAACAAATGATGTTTATAATGGTAGTGGCCAGATATTCGGTCATCTGGGTGCAGCCAAACACGACAAATGCAACCCGAACAACGATGACGATGATGTTTTCATTGATGAAATGTAGGTAGGCCTGTATTTCGACTAAACTCCAATGCATCAATCTTACTGTGACCCATGATTTAGCTTTCCTTCTGCCATTGCATTTGTGTAACGCATTCTTATGCGTTTGTATTGCGAGAATATTAAATAAATATATCATATGTATACCATATGTCAATCTTCTCATTTATGTGTGCTTTATTCATTGTTGTTCGATTGCCATTGTTTGCCGCGATGCCATTTATTCGAAGACCTAAGCGTTTGGATATATGTATGTGTGTATGTATGTGTGTATGTGCGATGACAACATAGCAAAATTTATTTTTTTTTTATTTTTTTAATAAACTGTGGTTAAACGACTAAACAACTTCTCTCTCACAGCCTTCGTCTCCTTCCGTATGCCACACACAACTCGACATTTTCAGAACCCAATTCAATTCGCTCGCTCACCTTCGCTGCTTCAGTTTTAACTCAACACGGAAAAACAACAACAACGAGAAACAACAACAACAAAAACTGGTAACTTAAAAAAGGCAACCAACGACGCGCTTTGAATGAGATAATCGAACTCTTTTTCACCCGGCTCTTCTCTCACTCGGTGTCAGGCCACGCTTTAAATTATTTAAACGCTTTTTTTCTAAATGCAAATGCATTTAAATAGATAATACACCAATGAGTAATAAATAAATTGTTCTAATGCAAATGGAATTTCTACCGCGGCACAACTATGTATGTATGTATGCATGTATTTCACGCCACCCCCATAACAGCGTTAATGAACACGCATTAAAGCATTTGCTATTTCACACTCTTGAGACATTGCATAGTTTAACTTTTCCATAAAGTTTGTAAAACAGTGTAGATATTGTAGACCTAATTAGGTACGTATATAAATTATTTAAACCTGATGATGCTGGTTAAGTCATAAGGACAAAGTTGGCAAATTATTGTATTGCCATCGGTCCTTGAAACGTGTGCAAAGATTCAGTTTAATCTGACGTTTTGAAGTGGGTGAAAATCTCGTTAAAGCGACTTAGTTACAAGTTACAAACATATAAATGAAGCTTAGAAAAGCATGTTAAAATTAATGTTTGTCTGAACACCATGAAATTTGGTACATATATGGGTGTTATTATGCAGAAGGTTTCTATGTGAAGTGTTGTGCGAAATTTTCCAAATTTCAATATTGCTTCATCAGTTAACCGTTAACCGTTGATATGTAATACATATTATGTATGTATGTCAAATGCGACAGCGAAACTCTGGAAAAGAAAATTAATAAAAAACAAAGTTTAATTCAAATCGAAGAGTGTTTCGGTAGCCTAATGAAGGTGCACTATGGCTACCGCCCCCGTTCGAAGCCCACCGGTAACAGATTCGTGGTCATGGTAATGGTCATGGTTATAATACCTTCAACCTCCGGTAGGTGGCGTTGTACCTTGGCGACGCCAGATTCCATCACCAAGGACTTAAAGCGGCAGGCTTATCACATACGTAACTAGTCCTGATATTCAAAAAAACTGATGAGGAAATAAAAAAATTCAAATCGAGAGTTAAGTGGGTTATTGGTAGTGATCATATATCTGATGCATTCACGATAAAATCAATTTATTGTGTTACGAATTTGGCGTGGGAAAAAAATGACACCAGTGAGGCGTCGAGGCGTCGAGTAGCTTTATGTATGATTTGTACGGGAAGACTTTTTATATCACCCAATATATATGTATAAAAGGCAATACAAAACATAAAGAAGGCGAGCGAATTAACAGAAAAAAATAAACAATAGCATGTAGGTTGCATTTCAATGGTACCTTCAGACACACAAAATCCGTTCAAGCGCTTACAATTTTATATTCATTTGGCCTTTGCGATGGCCATAAATAAAGCACAAGGCGAGACTTTGGCCGTATTTGAAATGAATCCGCAAAATCCAATCCATTTTGCTCATACAATTTTCCTTTCTTTAGCAGAATAGTGTCTGCCAAATGGTATGTGTATTTATTCTTAATTAGATCGATGAGTTTGATTTAGCCATGTCTGGTTATCTGTCTGTATCTAGCAAACTAATAGACTCTCAGTTTTTGAGTTAGATAGTTTTTGAGATAGATACGAAATATGTTTCTTTCCTTTCCTTCTTTCCGACTATTAGAAACATTTTGATGTTTTTGTTGTTGTTGTCTGTTTTGTTTTGTCTACGATGAATCGTGCAATAAAGAATCAAAAAATGGAGCGAAGCGCATTTTACAACACCGCCTGTACCGCTTGAACACTTGATTGAACTTGACCAACTTTTCTTTACATTTACACTACTTTACGTTTTTACTGTTATTTTAGTTGATACAAAATCCGTCTTATATATAATTCATAATAGTGTTATGGTATCTTTATATTTATGCACTTGACTTTGATTAACGTGCTGAACTGATGAATTTTGTCAACTGCGAATGTGAGCACAAAGCAGAAACACACACAAATCAGCTGATCGCATGTAGGGCGAGGTGGGGTATTGCTTGTTATGACAAAGTACATACACAGACACAAGGCACAAATTTCAATATAGTGAAAATAATGGGACAGGGAGGACATATAATTAACAAATTCAAACAAATAATAATTCAGCCAAAGAAAACTTGCTCTCATCCGTTACCATTCCCTTAAAAAAATCAACTGCGATGAATCATGTAATTGAGCAGTAGTGCCGCGTCATACGCAACCAAACACACGGAAAGACCGATGACCGTAAGAAAAAAATACACACAGATATAAAACCATTTACATAAACGGTGTCATACGCATAAAGTATGGAAATTGTTGCCTACTCACCAAAGATTTGCCGCTTCCGCGGATGCATCCTTCTTTTTGTTCGTAAAGGATGATGTCAACGCATTGCTGCCTCCCATCTGTGTGCCGTGGTCCAGCGCCATCGTTACGATCGTTGTTGTCTCACCTTCGTCCCCCCTTTGCTTTCACTGCTTTTATAAACACACTTTGACGAACGCGTCCCAAGCACACTTCAAATAACGACGAATATGACGAAATGACAACGACACAGACGACGGCAGCAGCTGGAGAATCCACAAAAACAAAAAACAAAAAAAAAAGATACGCAACGTCAGAGAGTAAATATGCAAACAGAATAACAGCAAAACAAAACGACTTCGACTAAATTTACACAATAAATCACAAAAAAGAATTAGAAATTAACTTGCTGCAATTTACGACTTGCAGCAATCACACAGACAACAATTACAGACCAGAAACTCCTTTTGAAGTTCAGCGCGTTCTGCGAGATGAGCATAAGTTGACTTCACCTTACGATGACTTTAAAACCAAACTGTTTTTTTGCCAGCTTACTCGCTCACTCCCACGCTTTGCTTACTGGCTTTGATACTCGTCCGGTGTGCTGGTCTGCTGGATGTTAGACCTGCGAATTCTTAGCAATTTTGACGGTACTTTTTTGGCGGCGGCCACTTAGAATATGATTTCTATGTTTTTATTTTCTTTATTTTTCTTATTTATGTGTTTGTGCTCTCTTTTGGTCTTCGATTCTTCGTTTTACTTTACGTTTGTTGTTTTTTGGCTATTTTATTTTTCTGGTATTGTTGAATTTATCACTACTTCTTACTCTGTGATTCTCGCTTGATAGCTGCTACACACTTTCTTTTTTTGTTTGACGCGTCGAAATTGCCAAACTTGCAAAATTTCTTTTCTATTAATTTTGCGTGAGCAAAATTTCTATCATAAAAAAAATATATTTCTACTGTGCGACGACTGCGTTGACACTATTGCTCGCTCACGAACTAAACGCGTTTAGTGATGGACGAAATTTCTCTCGAAAATAATTTGTGTGCTGTAAAATGCAATGTGCCAACTGCGGTTATCAACACTTTAGTAGAATTGTACATTAAACCAAAAAAGTCCTGGTACAGAGTTATTTCCAAAAATTGATTTTAATTTAACTTTTTTTAAGTAGTTACAATAAACTAATATTTATGAGCAACTTGGATTAAAATTTTCAGTTCGTCAGCTTTTTTTTATTGATATAATTATTTTTATATCCAAATCATTGTTTTATAAGCATTAAGTTGGAGGTTAATTTTATATTAACACAACAGTAATAATATTCCTGAAGTTTGTTCGTTCCCAACTATGTTTAATTGAATTCGTAAATGGATTCGCTCCACCCGGGGGTTCCACCACCACCTGCTTAATACATGTCGAATAAGTGCTATGTCATGTTTAAATATTCGGCTATTTATTGTAGAACAAAATGTTTATATTCCGGCGCATTATCGTGGAGTTTAGCGAACTCCAACCTCTTTTTCTATATAAAGGAGAAGTGAATTCACTCATGATACCCAGTTGTCTTTAACCTATATCGAGATCAAGGTTCTCTTGAAACCGTTGCTGCAAACATGGCTCAATTATTTGGAAATTCAACCGCTGTAACCACTAACTACAAGACTATTCTGTGCCAATTTGGGTAATAAGCGTGCCGCTACAATGTACAGATAATGTTCTGCCCTAACCGGTATTAGCAAAGAAAATAAAAATTCAATAAAATCAAGTAATTCAATGGTGTATCACATGAACCACTTTGATCGTCAGTTTCCTTATCACCAAGGCGGTTGAAGAAAAAGAAAACGTTTTTAGTGAACTACGAATATTGCGCACTAAACTTTCGACTTGAGTTAAACTTTTATTATGTCTTTATTGTTTTTTGACAGACTTTCGTCGGCAAACTGACGAAGCAATTATTTATTTATTTTTTTACTGCGGTATATTAACGCATCAACCTTCACGGGATTACTCGCCAGGCTATTATAGAGTTTCCCTAAAAATTTCATCAAAATCGGTCCATCAGTTTCGGCGTCTATAGCGGACAAACAGACAGATAGAAATAAATACATCCAATTTGATATAGAAGTATATATATATTCACATTATAAATAAATATTTGTCAAAGTTGAAGAATATTTTGGGGGAATATAATTGGGATTTACGGGCCTGTACATCTTAGTGTAATAATGAATTTATCATGCTTATTTTGCAATAGGGATAGCTAATTATCGTACTTATTTATCATTTGTCAAACATTTGTATTATACATACAAAAATACATAATTGTACTTTGTAATGTTTGTTGTAAAATTAGTAATCGTTGAAAATCGCTGTCAATTCGATACTCCACTCCGTCGTTATTGACCCAATTTACGCATCACTATTTGAGCTCGTCTCAATTCAGGACGAAACTTGCACAACATATGGTAGATATGTGAAATTATGCCACCAAAATTTTTAATATTCAGATAGATTTTACATTCAAACAAATGTATAAAATGCCCCAACAATCCATTAAAAAACAATGATTCGATTTGTAAAATTTGTTTTTTGTTTCGTTAAAACGCTTAGGTGCTTACTTCGCGCTTGTTGTATGTATAAAAAACATAATATACTTAAATGTTAATAAGAACAGTTGTTTTTGTTACTGTTTTCGTGTTTTTTGTTGTTTTAATTTGTATTCATTTTTTAATTCTTTAATTATGTGTAAAGCTACGGGCTACAGACACCAATCCCAACGCCATCAATATTAGCGGCTTACAAAGTCCCACCTCCGTCAGTCGTACATCTACAAATTAAAGGCGCTTATTTTATATACATATATATGTATGATCTCAAATATTGTTTGAAGGCGTAGAGATAGTGGCCCAGGCGGGCGGGAAGCCAGTCAACAAATTAAATCATGAAGCACCACTATTAATGTAGTTGCCTCCAATCGGCTTCAATGAACGAGTAAAGTGCAAAGGAGTTCTCGGATAGAGTTAAGATAAAGAGTAATATAAGAGCAGGAGGAGGCAGAGAAGAAAAGTCTTAAACGTTCCAACTTAAAGCATAAGTTCTGAACTGATGAAAAGTAATGTTATTGTTTCTTGCTTATTACAACGATGCTGCTAATGCAGCGAGGCGAGAACAATCGAAGAACGAAAGAGTAGATAGTAGAACAAAGAATGGCGCGTCCTCATTGAGTGTTCGCCGTTATCACGATATTCATTTGTGGATAGCCTTCGGGTTTCACCTCCGAGGTAATCAGCTGCACCATACGTTGTTGCAGTTCATCTTGACTGGCCTGCGTACCAGGTGGTATCATCCAAATTACATCTAAGCGAAGAGTATGAAAATAGAAAATAGGTCAGTTTCAAATTCGGAAGTCAAAGACCACAAAATAAATCAACTATAGATTATCACACTACTCACCACCGAAGTACCACCCATTGGGTGTGCACAGACGCCACATAATCGGCGGCTGGCCAGGCATTATATCAGCAAGTATATCACAGGTGTCACCCGGTCGGATGGACGGCACATTGACACGACGCGTCTGTATCGGAGACGTTAGAAAGCAGCCGTTGGGCCAGCGTTCCGTGCCGTCATTTTGAAGTCGAAAGGCCTGCTGCAGATGTGACACCTGACTGCGTTGAGCAATTTTCATTGATGGCATTGATTGTAGACTGCAATAGTCTAAATAACAGCCGAGTGCCGTCTGCAGATTCCTGTAAAGACACACACACCCAATATAAGTTAATGATTGATTTCGGATATTAAATAATTTTTAGAATTACCAATTACTCATTTCGAGATAGAAACGTGCCGATTCCCGATTTATTTGATTGTTCATAAGATTTTGGAATTGACTGATCAGGTCCTCGTGATCTGTGGTTCCGAGGCAACTAAACTGTTGCAGTAGCAGCGAATCGATGTCGTAGTCATTCGTTGGCAGCGTCGAGACTTTCGCAATGGTCTGTGGCATCGGCAGCGGAATTGGATTGGGGTTCTGTGATAGCGGAAATGATAGAGCGCCATTACTTGTAGCCATTAACGTAGTGGCGGCATTTGCTGGTGCTATTTGTGCTGTTGACATCGTTGATGTTGTGAACAAAGGATCACATTGCATAGATTGCTGTTGTTGTTGCAACAACTCTTGATTTCCATACACTGTATTTTGCGAAGGCTGCTCTTTCGGCGATTGTGTTTCGGTCAGCTCCGCAACAAAAACCCGCGTCTGCTGTTGTTGCAGTGGCTGCTGCAACGACTGCTGTGCCTGCTGCTGTGCAGTAATGTGTTGGGAAGTTTGTCCTTGCGGCAATAACACAGGCGGCAGTTGCTGTTGTTGTTGTTGTGGTTCGTAAATCTCTTCAACATCCATATTGGATTTTATTGTTTCTGCTTTTTTTGGAGTTGTTTCCTGTTTGTTGAGCACTAGTAACGTATGTATATTATACTCGAAGCCAACTTATAAAGAACACCTTACCAAAAAAACAAAAAAATAAAAAAAATTACCAACCAAAAACACAAATATCCTTCTAAAGACAACGCAGTTTAAACAAACGACTTAGCCAAAAAATAAGCACAGCTCCCCCGATGTAATGGCAAATAGAAAAACACAAAAATTCGCAGCTGCGAACAACAAATCCAGTGTTCAACAATTCCAGTAAATTCGAACACTTTTTAGTATTGCCAATGCACAAGCAATGAACGGCAAAAGTTCAAACGGTGAACTGGTACTACTTGTAATGGAAATCCAGTGGATCTCTTATATATTGCATATTATCTTTGTTAGTAAAACTACGAGCATTAATAAAATAAATGAAACAGGTAGATTCCAGTTAGACCACCTAATTATCAGAATCACTAAGTAGCATTGTATTGACTAGATGATGTATCATAGGTACCCGAAGGTAATCAAAGTATTATCTTTAATTTTCTTTTTGATATTGAACGAATAACATTTATCGTAGTAAACGGCACAACACATTTGTCGGATTATAAATAAAGACGTATATACAAAATTAGATTTAGACTATGTTGTTGACTATGACGATAGTGAATTCAAGGTATTAGGGAGCAATGAAGCTGCTGACAAACGGTTCCAGTTGTCGTGTCGGTTCAGAAGACTTCATTGGCATGACATAGCAATGTCGAAGTTAATCTTCCAAGACTGGCTCATGAAGGTTATATCACGACTGTGATCATATCAAAAAAAACTTTATCAAAAAAAAAAACTGTTTGCCTCAAAATAAATCGTTCAAACGTGAATCGCAACTGATCGACTACATACAAGTCATTCACTTCTTAGGCTGATCTCGAAGACTAAGGAGCGAAGCCTCAATGCAAATAAGGAAATACTTCAAAAGTTCAACCACATACCAATCAACTTGTTGAGAAACATCATCTGTTATTACTCATATTCGGCATCTATAGCGGACAGACAGACAGACATACATACAAATTTATATACATAGATAGATTTTCCGGCTAAAGCTTATTCAACTACCTACGTTGGCCAGTCGTAGAACTACTCTCGGTGTGATGTTTCCACATAATTTAATTGTGGTTAATTTCTATTCTCCTTTTTTGCTTGGTAGCATAAACTTTAACGTTCCTTCTCGGATTACTAGAGGTTATATTCCAATATCTATCGGTTTCTGTAGAACTGCTTATCTGCTGCATGATCCATTTCCGGTCTTATGTCAATCATACAATTTGCAGTATAACCTGGTATCGACCTCCAAATCTTCTGATAATTTAAAATCTATTCTATTGTCGTACCTCAACACAGTAAAAACCAGCTGAGCCCAGTCTACTATGTAACTGGGTGAATTTTGATACCACTTGGGCTTGCCCCATGTGAGATCAATGTGTGGTCATTGCGTATTTGCTAAGTCAATGTAAAAAAAAAAATTGTTTCGAATTTGTTTTGGAAAGTTTTGAGACCAAGAAGTTTACTATTGCAGTATTTGTGGACCTCAAACAAGCTTTTGACAGAGTTTGGCACGGGAGCCTGCTCTTCAAAGCAAGAAAAACTTCTCCCCCCTCAATTGTTTGAAGTGTTCAAAAGCTTTTTGACAGACAGGTCGTTTTATGTGGTGCAGGATAGTGTCTGCTCATCTACGCGGTCCATCGTGGCTGGTGTACCTCAAGGAAGTTGCCCAGCTCCACCTTTGTACTCTCTCTTCACTTATGATATGCCCATCACTCCAGCAAGTAGTGCAAACCACTTAGACCTTTTGATTTCAAGGTATGCGGATGACACACCCATTCTTTCAAGGAACTCCTGTGTGGCCAGTGCGACAAACGCCATACAGGAATAATTACAGCAGTTTGATGAATGGACTAGAAAGTGGAACATCGCCTTAAATGTTGCTAAGTGCGTAAGTGCCACATTCTCGCTTAGGACAGACGTATGCCCAGGTTTACTCCTAAATGGACAGCCCCTGCAGCATCATACCGGCAATAGATACCCAGGCTGTATACTTGGACAAGCGTCTGACAGGTTCCCTGAAAATTTCATCAATATCATTACAGCCGTTTCGGCGTCCATAACGGAAAAATAACAAACAAACAAACAAACTTACAAACAAACAAATAAACATACTTGCAATTTTATATTTTTTATTTTTTTAATTTTTTTTTTATATATAGATAGATTAACTAATTAAAATTTTGCTAAAAAGGTTTTGTGATAGGCTCACTTTCCTTGGAATAAATAACATGACATGATGATGCGCATTTTCCAACACGAATGTTGGTATTTTTTAGTTACTTTTTTTAGTTGCTTATTTCAGTGGCATTTACCTTTAACAACATTCGTAGTCTCAGGCTGTGTGATGTTGCTTCTTCTTCGCGTATCGCGTGTCGTTGATCGTCTTTCGGCGAGGTGACAACACGCACGGTCGCAGTGCAAGTCAACAAATAACGTAAAGTTAAAGCAAGGAGAAGGAAAACTACAAGCAAATATACCAACAAGTGCAGAAACGCAATAATATAATAAGAAGGAATAAAGTTATAAAAGAATAAATGGCAATTGGACGACAGCGAGTGCGCTGCGTGCTACCAACAACAAAATCAACGAATAATTATTAGCGAAGTAAGCGAAATAAAAAACCAAAAAAAAAAGCAATGCGAAAACAACTTGTGAAGTGAAAAAATATAATAAAAATAAAGTGAAAAGGAGAGAAAGAGTAGAAAAAGAGCCAGCTTTGAACGTCCGTCACCAACGTCGCGTCATAACCTCGCACTCGTCGTCACCTCGCACTCGTCGTAGTGCAAAAGTTGTTATCTTGGACCACTTTTTTTTGGTATTTAAATTTTTTTTCAATTTATTCTCTTTGAAAAGATTCCACAATTAGAAAAGAAACAAACAAAAAATAATAGAATAACAAAAACATTGTGCAAAAATTGTGTTTAAGCAAGCGACAAGCGATCGAACGCGTTTTTTAATCCAACATTTTTAAACGGTGTGTATGACAGAAATATTACTAAACTAAAAGTGTGGCCGAATTTGTGTTCTTCATTCTAGAACACGCATTTGTTTCTCACAAATTGAAATATTTTTTTGGTTTGTTGATTTTCAGAACTCATTTTTCTTCTGATTTGTTGAGTTTAGCCTATTCCATTTGCTTGTTACGTTGCAGCCCTACCCCTCCCACTAGAATCACTGTAATCATTCACTTTCAAATACACATTAGTTTTTATGCTCTGCGTTAAGTTTGCTGCTGTTGCTTCTACTGGGAGATTTTTGTACACTCGCTCTTGTGTGTGTGTGTTTTTCCTTTTGCTGCTCACTCATTTCGCCGTTATTTATGTAACAAGTGTGTGTACAATAAGTAAAGTAGGTATTGGATGATTTTTGGCATGATTAAGTTGATTTGACGGCACCGCTGCGCAGCGTATAAGTACAGAAATGGAAAATACAAAAAAAATTACGTACGAAATTAGAAAGCCAAAGAGTAACAAAAACAAAGGGAATTGTAATACGAAAGGGACTTAGTGGCTTAAAGGCTTAGTCTGTTTGCTTTGTTGTTATTGTTATGGTTAATGTTGTGAACAAAGGAATACTGTGAGTTAGGACGGATGGTCCTGTGCCTACTATAATTCGGAAACAAACAGCCGCGGCTTCGGTGTTGCGATTGGTGCTGTTATATTTGTTTTTGCGGCAACAACACAAACGACAGTTGCTGCTGTTGTGGCTCGCAATTCTATTCAACATCCTTATTGGTTTTTATTGTTTCTGATCAATTCTAATGAGAAATTCTTAATTTTAATAGGAAAAAAACAAAACGACAGATTGACCGACCACCTGAGCAAAAAAGAAATGAACGCGCGAGGTAGTAAGATAAAAAGGGTAAGAGAGCGAGAGAGTAATAACCGATCGCGGACCACTTTCAAACGGAAGCCAACAAGAAAGAAGCACACAAAACAATCAGACACAAAGCTCTAATGGCGCCATGAGCGACAGAATACGTAAATAACAAACACAAATTTTCCAATTGGAAATTTTAGCAACAAGAAAAAAAAGAAAAAAGAGAAAAGCCATACCAAAAAGTTTGTGATATAAAGCGTAAATAGTACAGAAATAGTACATACAAAAGGCAAAATAAAAAATTATCACCCAAACACGAATTTTCATTTTTTCATTCATCTGCATTTTTTGGTTTGCTTTTTTCGCTTTTGTAACACGAATGTAGACGTGCTTATGTTGTCGTTATTGTTGCTTTTTTCTTTTATACTTTAGTACTTTTATTATTTTTCTTACTTTAGTTGTTTATTTGCTGCTGCTACTGTTGTGTTTCTTCATCAACAGCATTGCGTTCATCATGAACATCGACATCATCGGCAGCTATCTCAATTGTTGTTGATGTTTTTATTCGACTGATAATCCTACTCCATGCTCACTTACATACGCACATACGCACACACACCGGACATTCGTTTTTCATGTTCGTACATAACAAATGCGGCGTTCAGCACTCCTTCTCACGCAGGGTTTCATGTTGTTGATTTCTTATATTTTTCTTAATTTTTGCTTTTTTACAACAACGTGAAGCTTATTCGCTAAAAGAATTGAAGCGTAAAGCTTAATTTTTTCTAAACATCGAAATTATTTTTTCTACTTTTCGCTTTTTTATTTAACAGTTTATGCTTAAATTGTTGCTAAGATTGGAAATACAACTAATCACTTCCGTTCATTCAAATTCATTTTGTATTCATTCATTAAAATTAGTTGTTTTTCCAATGTGAAATTTTACTTTGTTGTAAATGACGTTATTTTCCGTTCTCTGTTGTTGCAATCTACGATCCATTTTGCGGTCTGTTGTTGTCTCTCTCCCTTGCTCTTTATTTGTCAATCCATTAAACTGTTCTTATAAATCGCCTTCTAATTGTTATTTAGTGTTCTAATCATCGTCGTTTCCCATTTATTCTTTTGTTTATTTATTTTATTTTTATATTTTATTTTATAGTTTTTGTTGATTGTTGTCTCGCGTTCAAGCTCGCATCCTCGGTTGTTTAATTCATTCATTCATTTGATACAATACAATATTACAAATATTTTTGGAATTTTTCTTTCATTATTTATTGTTATTGTTTTCGCATTATTAACAACTAATTGGAATAATTCTGTTTATGTAGTGTTGTTTTAAGGGGACAGAAATTTAACGTGTTCATTTCAAATTCCTAAAAAGTTACAAAAAAATTGGATAGAATTCCTTTAACTTCTAGTTAAGGAAAGGTACGCCTACAAGAGGAAGTAAGCATTGTAAACAAATTATATATTTTGTGCCCTATAACCCTTTTTGACAACAAATCCTCTACTTTTTCTAAAAAAAGCAAGACGTGGCACGAGGGCCTATTTCAGAATATTTAACAGAAGCCCAGACACACAAAATAAGTGGGGGCAGGTGTCATTATCTTCGAGACAGCGCTGCTTAAAACCAGAACTGGTGAGGTTACCATTTTTCCTGGGCATATAAGCAAATTTGGTTGACGAAGTCCTCAATCGTCATACGATCAGAAGCTTTCTGAACCAACCCTCGTTAATTAACTTGGCCGCTGTCCAGCTATTCCGATGAAGGGGTTAAGATTGAGAGGACCTGTGGAAACACACCTCATCAGTTCGTCTGCAGCCTCATTGCTTCTAATACCTTGATTACCGGGTACCACAGACACGTAGTCTTCTTGCGTGCGGGGAGTCGCTATTACAATATTTTTTCCTGGATGTAAACAAGCCAGCCACGTCAGGTTATCGCATAGCCGTATCTATTCTCAGTTAAGAGATCAAAACAAGAGCGCTGTGTGAATATAGCGATGTAAATAAGTAATTGGTTTAATATGATGATATAATGATTTATTATTTATTTACACGCTTAGGTTATATACATAATTACGTTATAATACGTAATCTAAATAAAGTTGTAAGAGTGCTAGCTACAAGTCCTTCGACTGGTATTTTTATCTGTACAAGTACCAACGAAATGATGTTAATTCTTCCAAAGCTGATCAAGAAAGGTATTCTTTAGGACATTTTTTTTACTGTCTTACCGTACTCAGAGACCGGGAATTTTATATTTGATTAGGTATTCCAGTGGTAGAAGTTTATTTATTTATTTATTTTTTTGAATCAAACTAAGTATTTCGAATATTCCAATACAGACGAAGTTAAAAAACCCACCAGTTTGGAACTCTACTCGAACTCTAAAATTGAATAGAACTTACCATGTGTGTTAACATATTTGTTGTGACTAAGGCGTCATTGCTTATCACATCAGCACATGTACCGTATTGGTCTTTCTGAATGCATGAAATCGAGTTTAATTTTCATTGCAGCACTTCAACAGCACCATCCAACATGAATTCTTTAGGCTCCTCAAATGATGGCTGACATAAGAATACTCACATTTGAGTCGTTACTCAAACGATAATTGTCCACCCGCTGATAATGCTCTGCCATTATCAGTAAATGAAAGAGAATAATAAACAAAAGCAAAAATCACTAACGTTTACTTCCTTTAACTTGAATTGTTTTAAATTTGATCAGAAAAGTCATGGCCCTGAAGTCTCTCCCTCTCTCTATCTCTCTCTTTCTCACTCTGTGTCTCTCTCTCTCACTCTCTAAAATTCCGAAGCTTATGAAACTCAGTCATTATGCCGTCGGTAAACAACGATCTAACCTAATTTTTCCTATTAACCACCTTCTGTATCTTCTTCTTCTTCATGCCCCTTATGCAGTTAGGCTTCGTGGTAGCCTCGGGATATCCATTCCTTCCACTGGCTCCGGTCCCTGCAATCTCTCCTCATTTCCGTGAGGGTCTCACCCCTCTTTCTTCCTATCGCTTGGATCCGGTCATCCCAAGTGTTGCGTGGTCTATCTCTTGGTGCAGTTCCTTCAACCTTTACTTCGGCTATTTGTTTTGCTTTTTTTCTCGTCCATGCGCTGCACATGTCCAAACCATTTCAGTTGTCTTTCCTCTATTATCTCTATTATGGGTTTTCTCTGACCACCTTCTGCTATTATTCATTCATTTCTTATTCTGTCTCTTCTAGTATTCCCCGCGACTCTTCTTAGGTACTTCATTTCGGCAGCTTGGAGCTTACTTAAGTGCTTATCTAATAGGAGAGGTAAGCTTTCAGTCCCATAAAGAGCTATTGGCACGATTACTGCATTATACAGCTTCATTTTGGTTTGTGTGCTTATCTCTCGCTTACTCACAATGGCACTGATAATTTGGTAGTAAGCCAATATTGCCTTCCTGCTACGGTTCATCATCTCCTGGTCAATTCTCCTATCGCAAGTTACTATGGTCCCCAGATATTCAAAGGCTTCCACTCTTTCCAGAGATTTTCCATCGGAAATTATTGTGAAATTCTCATTTGATCTATCCTCTTTATAGACCCACATAACTTTAGTCTTGTCTACATTCACTGTCATTCCTTTTGTTTTTAGTTCATTAAACCATACCTCCACCGCTTGTTGTAGTCTGCCTGGATTGTTTGCAACGATAATAATGTCGTTGGCATATAGTAAGAATTGCAGATGTATAGGTTGTAATCTCCACATTTCGACTGATGATTCTATCAGTCCGTGTTCTATATGACTTGGCTACTTCATCGAGGAATATATTCTGTATCATTATTTGTAATTGTCCTTGTGGCGAGTTGGTATATTTTTCCACTGAAAAAATAATGTTTAACTTTGTCATTCGAATTGTTAGACGAACCATTATACTCTCAACATTCTGGGATAAGTAATACATATAAATTTCTCATGAAGTTTGTATTTGTAACACAGTCAAGGAGACATGAAAGATGCCATATGTATTCTTAATCAGTTCGATGAGTTCATTCAGTCGTGCCTATCTGTATACAAACTAGTGCCTCAATTATGAGTAGTGTAATGATGTACCCATTATTTCAATATTATTTATAAATTCCTTTGTACAGTGCAAAATTGTCGGTCGAAGTCGCCTTTCGACGCAACTTTTGGTCGATAGTTAGCAAACGCAGCACTCACTTAGCTTGGCGCTTTTCTATGCATAAATGGTGATATAGTGCCTAGCGTACACGTTCAGTGACATTCCAGTCATCTCACCTATCTCACATAATCCTAATCTGCAATTCTCTACTACAATTTTGTAAATCCTGTCGCTCGTTTTGCTAGTAATCTCAACGGGGTATCCTGATTTTGATTCATCATTAAGGCTCGTGTGACCGCAACTTTTTCTAAACCTTAGAAACTTATTTGTTGTCTGTGTGTTAAAGAGCATAAAAAAAGCCCGTCAGTAATTGCAAATCATTTCGTGTTTGATTTAATGCTGTGTTAAATCGGCCATTGATGACCGCCAGCATTTTTATTATTTTCAAATTTCAAATTTTCGATAATCACCGACACAAAAGTGGTCCTTAGTTGTAGATATGTATATATATATATGTTCTCGTTATATATTTATACATGTTCTCGGTAGTTGCTGCTTTCAAATAGTTTTTTTAGATGGGCATCATCCTGTGGTAATTTGGTGTTTCATTACTTAATGATTTAAGAACCTTTGAAAGCTCTCGATTTAATAACAGGTTTTTTCTTATTGTTTTACAGATCCATGAAAAATGTCTAGTCCCGACGATAGAATACATTCACATTCGCACGGTGAGTACGAATACAAATGAAAAACATTCTAAATATAAATGCATTGTTGTTTCACTTTGTTGTATTACGCATTTCGATCCAAGGAAACCTCAGTTACATGCATACTTGTATGTGGCTAAAAAAGGTCGCACATGGTCTTAATTTATTTTCTTCTTTTCTGAATGCATTATAGGCTAGGCGGGTGGTTGTAAGCGGAAGTTTCGGTGAAAGTATTTATGTGTGCGTTTATTTGTGCATGTGCAAAGGTAGAAACGGAATTGTAATTTAAGTAATTTGAAAAGCGGAATGTAGCATTCCCGTCTTTCACACGCTGTTTGTAGTTACTAAGTTTAGGCCTAGACCTTTCAGCCATTCTAATGGGCCGACTTAAGTATGTCCTCAAAATGTTTTCGATTCCAAGGGCTTATAACACGGCAGCACACACAACATCGGAGAAGGTTATAAGCGGGAAGTATTCTTGTGGTGTCTATGGCGACAGCGGCAACTAGTACTAGGTCTGTGTTGAGGTTGGCTATTTGAGTGACGCTCGTGTGTGTTTGTGTGTGTGTGTGTGTCCGTTCAAGTTTGTTGTGTGACTGTTTGAATGACGACGAAGAAGAAAACGAAGACGTACCGACGTCAGCAACAAAGTAGGCAGCAGCGACAGTACAACACCAGAAAAAGCATTCTTGTTTATCGATTTTGGGCTATTTTTAGAAAATTTACTTGCTTTGAAAACATTTTGCGCTGCGCAGCGCAGCCCAGCGCCGAGTATAAAACCGCTTTGGCAGCAGACACGCGTTCAATGCTGACACGAGTCCGCGCGAACGAGTTTCTGTGTGTGTGTGTGTTTCGTTGGGTGGGTGGTTGTTTAGGCTTTAAGAAGCGAGACGAGGCTAAAAGTGTGTTTTTTTGTGTTACAACAATCAATTTTCCATTAAACGGAAAACGAAATTGGGAGAGGGAAAGAGCATTAAACCAAACCATGCGGTCTTGTGCTGTGCTGAGTCAGCGTGCGTACCCGGCCTGTATGTGGTGGTAGGCATTGAATGCCTAACGAAAAGTTTGTTGGGTAAGAACGCGATTGTGTTGGAGTTGAGTTGTTTTGAGTTAGTAAGCTTGCAAGCACATATTTGTTGTTGTGCTATTATTGCTCAATAAAACGTCTCTTCTGAGAATTATAATTCTTATTGTTGCTTATTATTTGTCCTTCGTTGCTGCGCATAAGAATGAATTGGGTTGCTTTAAGGGTCTGTGCTTTTGTTAGCTGAATTATGGAGTGGTTTGCTGCTGTTGCCCGGGCTTATGTAAATACACATAGCCAATAAAGTTTGCGTTCACCTAAGAATTTTCAAATTTTTTTGTTATTCAAAGAAAAAATAATATGTATATATATAATTCCAACAAAATTTTTTGCATTTATTACTTCTTTATATTTTTAACTTTAAATGCTAAAAAAAAATTCGTATATCTTTTTTTGTTTTCGTGTTAACGGGATCTAAGAGTAGTAACAAAGAAAAAAAAGGAAAAAAGTCTGCGTTCACTTTGTTTATGTTGATAGTACCGTTACTTTTCATGAAATTTTTTCTTATTTATGCTCACATTCTATTAAATTATAATAATTATAATCGAGGGCATAAAAAGCTTAGTTCTGCATTTTATTTCAAAATATTATTAGTTTTGCATAATGGAAACCAAAGGAAGAGAAATTAGTGTATCAGAAAGAAAAATGATCGTTACATTGTGGAAAGATGGACAAAGCCTTCGAAAAATTGGTCAAACTATTGGAAGAACGTATTCCTCCGTCCAGCGAGTGGTAAGCAATTTCGAAGAAAACGGGATTTTCACATCGAAGCCGCGGTCTGGCAGACCAAAAATATTAACAGTTCGGGAAGAACGCAAACTAATAAACATAAAAATTAACCCTCGAATTTCGTCAACAAAAATTGTTGAAAACGTAAAGGAAACTTTCCATAAAAGAATTTGTGCCGAAACAGTTAGAAAAACTTTTCATATAGCTGGATACCATGGCAGAGTAGCTCGGAGGAAACCATACATTTCACTTGAAAACAGAGGAAAGCGCATTGAATTCGCCCATAACTATATAAATAAGCCTCCGGAGTCCTGGAAACAAGTTATTTTCTTAGATGATTTGTATTTTGTATTTTCGGAATTAAAGGTCTTCAAATTGTTTGGTGCAAATCAGGAACAGCTCTTGAGAAACAAAATCTTGTTGGTACAGTCAAACACGGCGGTGGGGGTATTATGGTGTGGGGTTGCATGGCGGCTGGTGGTGTGGGACAGCTCGAATTTGTTGAATCGACAATGAAAAAATGGGGTTATTTAAACATATTAAAAAATAATTTGAAACAAAGTGCACAGAATTTTGGCTTATCCTCGACGTTTTGGTTCCAAGATAACGATCCGAAGGACACTGAAGAAATTGTTCGACTTTGGCTATTGTACAATGTGCCAAAACAACTTAAAACTCCTCCCCAATCCCCCGATCATAATCCTATTGAGCATCTTTGGGATCTATTAGAGAAAAGAATTCGTCAGCATGTGATAACAAGTAAAGAGGCGTTGCGAAGTGTTATGCAGACAGAATGAGCAAAGATTACAACAGAGGAAACAGAGAAATTAGTAAATTCAATGCCAAACAGATTAGGTGAAGTTTTAAAACAACGTGGCTCCCCAACAAAATATTGAATTTGACATTTGTTTATTATTTCTAATGTTTTTATAACGCATATTAAAACTGAACGCAGACTTTTTTGGTCCTGTTTTTCTTTGTTATTACACTTAGATCCCGTTATCACGAAAACAAAAAAAGAAAAACGAATTTTCGTTTGTATCATTTAAAGTTAAGAATATGAGGAAGTAATAAATGCAAAAAATTTAGTTGGAGTTACATATTTACATAGTATATTTTCTTTGAATAACAAAAATTCTTAGGTGAACGCAAACTTTATTGGCTATGTGTATATTATTATACAGTATCTATATATATATATATGTATATAACTGCGCATAACAACTTTTGTAAGGAACCAACAACTTGCTTCTTATGTTATTAAACACGTGCCAAAGTTTCACTGGCGCCTACCACCCTCAGCGGTTCTTGTGTATCGCTATTAAATTATTCTATGTAAGAACAAACACCTGTTTCTATATGCCCCAAGGAGTAGCAGCATCAGGGCAGGGCACTAACATCAAAAACAACAATAGCTTTCCAACAATGGCGGAAAATTCTAGCAACGTCTCTAATAAATAGCCCTCCACTCTTTCCTTCTAAATCCCGGACAAAACCTTTTTGACAAGCTCTGAATTATTTTTAGTCACTTTCGCTGTCATTGCCATTGTTGTCATACTGATTTACAGAGCTTTATTCGAGCTCCATTACGGTTTTAATATAATTATTGCTGCCATATCAGTGTGCGTGTATGAGGTATGTCTGAGCTGTTTGTGTGGGCGTTGTTTGCGTATAAATGAGATGATTGTGATTTTGTCAAGGTTAAGTTTTTATACTCTTCATATTCTGTGATTGTATTATAACTTCGTCATCCAGTTCGTAACACAGTGAAGTAGATTTCGTGAGCACATCAATATTTTGCTATTTTGTAGTTTTGTCGTGAGCCAGTAAAATATCCCGTGGGGATCATTATGGAGGCGGTATGAAGTATGGATCGTCGCCTTTTGCTTATTCTCGATTCGTTGTGTGACGGTCCATTCTCCATCACTGCCATGTTTTGTCCCAAAGTGCTTTCCAGGTACACATTTGTATTCACCCTTATTCAAGAAACCACCTGTTTTTAGGGTCCTGTACTTTTGAGTGAAAAACGGAACTATTATAGGAATACTCGAGTTTCTGTCTGTCCCACTTTTGCAGCCAATTCGCTCCGAATCTACTAAACCGATTAGGTTGTGTGATATATCAAATGAAATTGCTTGTTGCAAGGGTCTCAAACATACTTTATTTTATAATTTCAAAATAAACTACTGATCCTAAAATTTTGAAAAAGAGACACAGAAAGGAGTGCATTACTTATAAATTTCAGAAAAACCAACAAGAAGTCTGTGGTCTGAACATAACGTGGTAAATCATGCTAAAAACTGAAAATTTGCAGCATTGAGTGACTTATTGAGTACGCGTGGTATCAGTTATATACTTAACCAAAACGAAATGAGTGGATATAATTGAATATTTCGTTTGATATTGGTTAAGAGAGTTTTCAATAGAGTACAAAGAATCCCGAAAATATATTCGGTAACACATTCAACGTATGGAATCCTCTTCACGCGAAATCAACTCGCACTTGCCTAGATATATATATATATATATATATATATAAGTTTGTATGGCTCATTTTTAACTCATTTTTCAGTATTCGTTTCTGGGTTGTTTTCGATATGTGTTTGTTTATCCGTGTTGCACTGCAGTATGAATAGTGACCATTACCTAAACAAGTCAAATCTTCTTCTTAGCTTTCACAGTCCGGTGTGGACCATAGCTTCATCAACTATTTTCCTCCATTCCGCTCTATCTCTAGTCAGAGCTCTCCAGTCGGCAGCATTCAGCTTATTAAGGTCAACTTCGACGTCGTCTATCCATCCTTTTCTTGGGCGCCCACGTTTTCTTCCTCCAATTGGGCGCATTATAAATGCCATTTTTGGCATTCTTTCTGCTGGCATCCTCATCACGTGACCAATCCACCTAATACGTTTTGCCTTTATGAAACGTACTACATTTTGGCCGGCGATAATGTTTTCGAGTTCATTGTTGTATCGGATTCGATACGTTCCGTCTTCTAGACGCACTGGTCCATATATTTTCCTTAACACGTTTCTTTCGAAAGTCAATAATTGATTGGTATCATTTGGTTTTAATGTCCATATTTCTGTACCGTACGTAAGCACTTGTCGTATTAGTGTTTTTATACATTTTCATTTTCTGTGTTCTAGATAGAATTTTTGAGCGAAACAACTTAATGTTCGCGTAGTACGCCCTGTTTGCAGACTTTATTCTCTCGCCGATAGCAATTGTTGAGTCTTTATTCTCCGATAACGGGAAGCCCAAGTATTTGAATTCAGGTACGTTCTCAAAAACATAATCGCCGATTATCAAGTCATTACGAGTTATGTTTTGCGATGATCGAATCATATATTTTGTTTTGTCTGCATTGACATTAAGTCCTAAGGCTTTAGCTCTTTCTTCGAACTGCTTTATTTTGCGAACCAGAACATTTTCTCTTTTGGCCATTATGAGCACATCATCTGCATAAGCACATATTTGGAAATCTCTGTTGAAGATGTGTCCATCTAAATTTATCTCCTTAATAACTGTATGAAGCATTAGATTAAATATTAGAGCAGACAAAGAATCTCCTTGTTTCACTCCGGACAGTACCCTGAAAGACTCAGATACTTCACCTTAACTAGTACTTTACTGGTCGTGTTTTCTAAAGTGCAGACAACTACTTCTATCAGTTTCAATGGAATACCAAGCATTTTCAGACAGAATTTTATTTATTCTACACCTGTACTATCGCAAGCCTGCTTAAAGTTCACAAAAAGGCAGAAAAGGTCTATTATATTGTGTTCATAAAACTTCTCAAATATTTGGTTCACCACAAAACCTTGGTCAACAGTTGATCTGTCGCTTCTGAAACCACATTGATACTCATACATTATTTCTTCAGCGTCAAATAAATAATCCAATATAATTTTGTGCTTAAACACTGGCCGGTTGGTTGGAATCTTTTCGAGGGGTATGAGTAGAGTATTGCATGGATGGTATAGCAAAACTTAATGTTTTTCTTGCTTATTTACTTATTTACTTTATTACACACATCTACACTTCTTCCCAATTTCCCCTGCCAAATGTAAATTTATATAATAAGTCCCTTCTGAAATTATACTGTATAGGATAAATATAATTCTACAAAGATATTAATAATTTTATGAGAATAAATAAATCTACTTTATTACATACTACAGTGGATACCGGTTAAGTGCAGCCTGCTCAATTGATGAATGTTCCGCATAAATGCCCTACATGTTGTGCATTTTCGTATCTATATAAATTTGTCATAGAAAATTTATTTTCTGCATAATAGCAATCATTTACCATCATTTGAAAATTAAATTTCATACAACTCTGATTGCATAAATGAAGCGCCATCTGCTTTGACTTAATCGATCACTTTGCGGTGGTTTTACAAAGAAGTTTTACTTTGATTACTAATCGAATACCAACAACTAAAGAAGTCCTCACGTATATTGCAGCTATCAAAGTTAGCTATCATGCTAAACTAATAGATTGCATAAATGCAAACATTTTCGACTTTTCATTTAAGCGATATCCACTGTAATAAGCACATATATATAAACCATGTATACGTATGCGTGCATACATAGATACATTGTGATAATGGTCTGTCTTACTTAACTGCTACCATTATACACAATAACAATAACAAAAAACAAAAACATTAACAGTTAAAGAACCATGCCCACCTTAAGTTTGTTCCTATTTTTAGACAAGGCATTGGAAAATTTGCTCAGAACTTGTTTCTTTTTCTCTTCTCCTTTGTTGTCTTTTTACCGTCATCGTTATTGTTTTGATGCTCATAATATTCTTGTTCGTTTTCGTTTTTGTTTTTGTTGTGCTTACTTGGGAAGCTTTCATTATCGTTGTTTACCGACGTGATTGTTATTGTTATTTATTTATTTTTTTTTACTAATAATTTATTTCATATTGGTTTTTGTTATTAATTTTTTGGTACTTGTTTTATTTTGCCTTACTTTGCCTTACTTTCCATGTACCTTCCCTCTCATGTTTATATTGACTACTATTTTGATGTGGATCTCCTTGTTTTGCTGCTTTCTTCATTTTCATTACAACAGAGACGTATTCCTCCTATCAATCAACTACGCCAACTCTCAAGACAACATCGACGATGCTTCTAATAACGCTAATGTACATGACATGCAACGTTGTTTGCTGGCATCATTACGTTCTTATTTGAATGTGGTTGCATAAAGTTCTTCTGTAATGTTGTAACTCGTATTTTATTACGTTATTAGCATGTAGTGTTTTTCTTTCTGGTTTATGTGTGCTTCTTTGTGTTTTTTTTGTGTTTTTATCATTGCCTAATTACACATGCGCTTAGCTGCTATAAGCATATATTTTCTTCCATCTCAGGGAACTCCGTTTGTTTGCCTTTTTACACGTAATGAATTGGAGACGTCTGTTTGTGTGTCTGCCCTGATGCTGTTTTCGTATTATGTATTATGTCGTATTATCGGTGCCACGAGGAGCATCCATTTTCGTGTGTCTTGTATCCGTCGTACATATGTTTCTATGCGAATTTTGACGCATACCTCGCAAACATTTTTTTTTTTTCGTATTCATCTTTGAACTACCAAGTGACGATGAACTTTCCCGTAAAGTAAATAACCTGCCAGCAGAACTGGGAGGTTACTGGTTAGGCATAGTTTTCATACAAAACCTTCCAGTTTATGTACATGTGTGTTAATGTAAAAAAGTTGTTTTTTCTGGTTTTAATCGAATAACCCAACGAAATAAATAGTAATTCTTTAAATAGACTCGCAAATTACTGCGTAGTTACTACTCCGGCGCCACAAAATACCGCCTCTCGGCGAATTGCTGGAAACGGCTTAATATAGTGTATAGGAACAGCAAATTGAACGCAACAACGATATTGCGGACTAATTACAACAAACTGAAATTACTCAGGTTTGCTTCGAAAGAAAGCGCTCTTTGGCTTGTTTTTTTTTACCAAATTATATACATATATTATTCAGCATTTTACGTAAATTTATAACCATATCGCATATATCATATATCTGCAACATCTAGATAATCTTCGGTTTTGACGGTCCAACGTACATACATGAAACATGTCTTCTTCGTCTGATGATTTTTCCAGGTTGTCGCAGTTAAAGAGTGATTGCTTATGAGCGTATGGCGAAGTATAGAACTGTGTAAGTTATGCAAGATCTTCTGAGCTAAAAATGCTCGTTTCCCTATCGGTTTGAAAGTAAACCCATTATTATTTTTTAATGTCATTTTGCTGCAGAGCTGTGAATTTCTTATTATTCGCTTCAATTCTTCAATTGTAATGTTTATATTGAGTTCCAAAGTGTTTTTGATTAAATGTTTACATTGAGATGCATTAGAATATTAAATTTATTCAACGAAAAGGTGTGAAAGATTGTAGCTGAAGGTCTGAGAAATCCTAAATTTTTTATTTATTCGTAAAGAGGATGTGAAGGCGATAACTAGCTTATGTCTAGCTTCTTGACGTTAAGTTACGCATAATCTCAAAAAAAAAATAGCTGCAGAGGTGTACATTTCTCATTTGTGGTCTACTCTCAGTTTTACTTTGAATGTTATATCTAGAGCTTTTAGTCGAGCTTTGTTAATCGTACTAAATAGTAATGTGATGAAGACATTACCTCCGAGCTCTTCCGAATCGAAAATCCTATACTATACTATATTATACTATACTATACTAGTCTATGCTATATGTATCTGATCTACGTCTCTGATAGCCCCCGGTTGTTTAGTGTTGTGGGCTGTGGGCCCAACACGGGTATAGTTGGTATTCTCAATAATTTGGTTTTGGCAACATTTTAAAGAGACCGACGAGAAAGTCGTTTTTTTTTAAAGTTGTTTGTTTCGTATGATCGTGCAGTCATTGCTTGAAACCTACATATTAGGAGTACGGCTGCAGCTATGTGATTTAATAATCCAAGTTTATTGGATCTAAAATTTAGAGCTCTAGTACAAAGGAAAACAAAAATAAAAATTATACATACATTTAAAATTAACCCACTTCTTTTCATGGGACGGAGGCCTCTCTTCTCGTGAGCCGAATATTGTGGATACGTTAAATGTACATCGTGTAGTGCAATCATAATACCTTTCACGCCAAATCAATGCGTCTAATCAAGCTGACTGATTAAGAATGACAAAGTTATACAAATATTAATGTATTCGATGCTTAGAAAAGGTTCAATAATCAGAATCAGGTCACGAAAGGAAAGTCGTTTTTATATAGCCATGCAGAAGTTGTAGGGTATTCTTGTTGCCTTGCTCAGCTGTGGCCCCCTTCAATACTTTGTATGCATTTGAGCTTGCAAGTGTTCAATGAATTTATGACATTCTTTTTTCATGCTTCTCTTCGTCGGGGCATTGTCTGTTGATGTTGTTGTTTTTGCTGCTACTTTTTTCGTTCAGCTTTGTTTGTGCTGTTTCTAAATTTAGTCGGTAGCCATGCGCGATTTATAAACGTTATACTAAAAATAACACAACAGGTCATGGCCTACTCAAGCACAAACACACATATATATATATATATATATATATATATATATATACAAACACACACACATTCTAACATCACACCACATTTCACGTTGCGCTCACATTTTTATTTTTTATTTTTATTTTATTTTATTCCTTTGTTGTTGTTGTTGTTAATTAAACACATTTATTTTAACAATGTAATTCAAATTGTTTTTGTCAAACGCTAATGAAAGCAAATGAAGAAGAGCTTAATGCGGACACCCCATCGATCGTATCAGGCGTACCTGAGCCATAGCCTGTATTGCTCTGTTCGTGCGCTGGACTTTGTGTTTGAGAAAAAAGTGGCAAATGGAGTAAATGGTAAAAAGAAGGAACAGTGTATCTCAGTGTATCTCAGTGTATCAGTGTATGTACAGACAAATATTAAGCGTTCTTAGAATATGCAGGGTTGTACTACGACAAGGGTAATCATTGATTGATTTTTGCAACCTGTTCAGGCAGTTACGGCTAATTACTTGTTTTATGTCACACACCCCTTGCTTGCCGTTTCTATTTTTAGGTTAAACAATCAAATATGTAGTTTCGACTACTCAAATTGATTTTTGTATATATTTTGAAATCTCTCTGAATCATTAGTTGGTCATTTTAAGTATGTTATTGATTCACCCTTGGGCTTATTAGTAATGTGTGATTGCCCTATAAAAAGGAGACCTACGACAATTTCCGCTTGGTTAATTTATTTGTCAGATAAATTATGTTAAACATGAATGCCAATGAGGAAAAAATTTAATGTTTTTTTTTTTTTAAATTTTTATGGTTGTATACTTTTGAGAGAAAAACGGGACCATTATTGGGTCACTCCTGTTTCTGTCTATCCGGCTTTTACAGCCAAATTGCTCCGAATCTATTGGACCGATTAAGTTGTGTGATATATACAATGAAAGGGCTTGTTGCATTGAATTTTCTTTTCTTTTTAACGACTATGGACCTCTAGAAAGAATAAGGAGTGATATTCTTGAAGAATAGTAGTATAGTTCACCCTACTGAAATGACAGTTTGAAGAAAATGTGCTGTCCACGTATTGCTCGGTTTACTTATGAATACTAGAATGAATGTTCGGTGTACGATGTGCATATTGTGGAGGAACTTTACTCAAAACACCTGAAATCTGTTTTTTTTTAACAACGTTGCGCTAAAAAATACATTCTGTTCCCGTCCACATCCACTTATAAAGGAGAAAATGCAAGCAAAGCGGCTGAAATTCTGAACAATGTTTATGGCCAGAAAGGTTTTGCTATGCATCTGGTGGGACTGGAAGGGAATTAATTCGTACCGTTCTAAGCTAGCGGCTGCCAAGAAGCGACCGCAATTGGCCGATTGAAAAGGTTTCGTTTTTCATCATAACAACGCTACACCACACACACGTTAATGACTACTCACAGGAAACTCAGGGAGCAGGGAAACAGATCCAAGACCCAAAAACCAAGCAGTGGTGGACAGTTTAATTCGACCATATTCATCTTCCACTCATAACACTCTATTAATATTATACAATATGTTTGTTCCTCTAATTTTTCACTCTTCATTTGCAGATTTTCCGCCAGAAGCCGGAAATGACAGACTACACATAACACAGGGCACGCTTTCGCTGGAATTTAAGCCCCAACCAACTGACATTGATCAACAAATATTGGAGGTGTGTACTTATATTACTTAGTTCTATTTATACACTATCTAATTGCTAATTAACACTGATGTGTCTTCATATATTGAAGAGGTCAAAAGCTCGAATCACTGTGTTGTCAATATGAGTGTGCCTTCTCCTTATTTACAATTATTATAACCTGACTAGCTGGTACCCAGCGCGTTGTTGCCCCAGAAGAAATAATTGGGGGATTACCGTTTGAAATTTGAAAAACTTGTCTTGATTTCAATTCACTCTCATTGATCAGGTGGTGGATGCAAGCAATGTAAGCAATTATATTTTTGCATTCACGCAGCACAATGCTTAAACAACTTAGCCATTTTTCCGATATGTGCACTTTCATCCAAATTATAATCGTATTAAAATGCAGCAAAATTCAAATCAGAATATACTGTTCGTTGAGATCGATTAGAACGAACCGTTATCTTTCTATTCGTTCGGCATGTCGATCTTCTGATTCTGATGCACGTGAATGAGCGATTCGCATACCATCTCTGCTTTGAAGCAAGACTTTACTTATTTCTACGTGCCACAATGGCAAAGTGACGCACCTTTTTGAAGTAAATTGTTTTGACGAAATAAAGTCATCTTTCAAATGAATTTGCTGGTATGACACATGCACTATCTTCTGTAAGTTAATTGTACTACGTCCATTTTATTCGCGCAAGCGCAAGCAATAAGCTGATCAAGTTTTATCGCAATGGCATGAAAAGTATGGCAGTCTATAACATACGTACAAACAAACAAACAAACAATTATTAATTTTTATATATTTAGATTTCTATTCTACAAAGACCAACCTATTATATTGTTTAGCAATCCTATCGCACACGAAGTAATGATAACGATTGTTTCGCAAAGAACTTGGGTGGGAGTTGTTGTATTAAGACCCCTGCACAAAAATGTATATTTATTTTTAGGGTTCCGAAAGTTTGAGTAAAAATTGAACCATTACAGGATCGTATATCTGTCTGTCCCACTTTTACAGCCAATTTGATCCTAATCTACTGGACCGATTAAGTTACCACACGTATATCAAATGAAAGGGCTTCTTGCAAGGGTCTCAAATATTTTTATTTTATTTTATTTTTTTTAATTTTCCCAAAAAGAAGAGTACATTGTCTATTATAGAAAAATAAATCGACTATTGTACAGACTAATTTTAAGGACAAGTGGGTGAATTTCAATTTTACAATCAGTTTGTAAAGTAGTGTTGTGACTGGAATTTAACAATACATGTATTTTAACAATAAATAAACAATTAAAGATAACACCAATTAACAACGAGTAAGTAATGTAATGAAGTAATATGTGTTATGTGAAGTCCACTGGTCTCACCCTTTTTAGCCTACTTTGCCGAGTTAGTTCTTCTAATGGTATTGTGTTCACACCATCGTTCGAATGCTGGGAAGGTTTGGTTTGGTATTTTCTGCTTAAATTGATTATTTCCTCATCTACTGTCGCAATTCGTAGGTCTCGATGAAGGTCCGTGTTGGTGATATACCATTGGGCTTTTGTGATGGTGCGAATAATTTTTGATTGTTGCCTCTAGATTAACTTTGATTTTTTGGCAACTCCCCATATTTCGGCTCCATATGTCTAAATTGGTTTAATAATTGTCTTATAGATTAGGAGCTTGTTTTCAAGTGAAATGTTTGAATTTGGTTTGAGCAGCCAGTGCACTTGTCTTACTTTCATTTTGATTTGGTCACGCTTTTTTTGTATATGGTGTTTCCAGTTTAGTTTACTGTCAATAATTAATCCTAAGTAGTTGGCTTCTTTTTGAATGGTTACGTCGTCTCCGTCAATATTTATATGGATTGGTGTGAATCTAGTCTTAGTAGTGTATATAACTTGTACTGTTTTGTTTTTGTTTATTTTAATATGCCACTTTCTAAGGCAGCCAAGTGTTTTATTAAAGTCTACTTGCAACATGAATGTTGCAGTATTTATGTCTTTATGAGCACTTAGGAGTATTGTGTCGTCGACGTATTGTGAGTAGGATATGGTATGTCTGCTGTGTATAGGGTGTATAATAAAGGTCCTAGCACACTTCCCTGTGGAACTCCTGAATTTATTTCTCTAAGGGTTGAGTGAGTATTCGTCTGAGTATTTAACTAAGAAGTATCTACCTGTGATTTATGATGTTAATAGATGTGCTATGTTTTGAGGGAATATATTGTTAAGTTTCCATTTGAGTCCTTTATGCCAAACCTTGTCAAAAGCTTTTTCCACGTCCAAGAAGAGTCCAATACAAAATTTATTATCGTCAATGTCATTTAGAATTTCGTGCGTAACTCTGTGCAATTGTTGTATCGTTGAGTGACTTCTTCCAAAACCAAATTGGTGATTTGGAATGGTGTGCCTGCGTTCTAGTAGTGGCAATAGTCTACTTCTTAATATCCTTTCGAAGATTTTTGAGATTACAGGGAGTAGACTGATTGGTCTATAAGACTCTGCTTTTGATGCGTCTTTGCCTGGTGTCGGGATCGCAATAATCTCAGCTACTTTCCAGACTCTCGGAAAATAGTTTAGTCTGAACATAACGTTAAAGATGTTTCTTAGATATTCTATAGAATATCTATAGAATATAGCTTTTACAGGTAGTTCTCTTAGTAGTTTCCCATTTATTTTGTCATATCCAGGGGACTTTTTTTCCTTTATGTCATTATTAATGCATTTTCTTATCTCTCCTATGGTGGTCTTTTCATGTTTTATATGTTCTGAACCTCTGCTAATATCTGTGTTCAGCTGTGGATCATCTGAGTTGGTGGCGACTTCTGTAAAAACCCTTTCGAAATAGTCCGCTAATACTTTAGCTTTGTCCAAGTTCGTCTGTGCCCATAACCCGTTTTTCATTTTTAGAGGAGCCTGATGATTACTTTTATTTGTCCATCCTTTAGTAGCTTTCCATAAAGAGTAGTCCGTTTGACTCGTGGGTGTTAAGCTCTTGAGATATGATGCTAATTGTTTGTATTTAAAAATACCTGATTCATTTTTTTAACCTCTTTTGTTGCCTTGTTGTACTGTCTTTTTGTGTCAGGAGATCTTGTGGTTGACCAGGTTTTCCGTAGTTTACATTTTTTATTTAATAGTCGCCGTAAATGAGGTTGTGTGTAGAATGTCCAATTTTGCTGCTTCTTTTTTGGTGTCGATTGTATGACTGCTTTCATAATGGTGTCATTCAGGAATACTATCGCTGACTCGATGTCGTCATATAATTTAAGAGGAATGTCGGTCATTAAATTAATGTCAATGTATTCCTTATAAGTATGCCAGTCAGTTCTGTTGTTGTACAAAAGTCTGTTTGCATGTGTAGGCGTGACTTGCGAGTCATATATTAATTCTATAGGGTTGTGGTCTGACGAGAGTTCGAATCGTGATAAGATTTTACATTTCCGAATGTCCAGGTTCTTTGTGATGAAAAAATCTATCAAGTCAGGTGTTTTATTAATGTCTGTTGGCCAATATGTTGGTTCGCCTGTACTCAAGTATTTAGAGTTTGTGAACTGCATAGCGCTGAGGAGATTTTTGCCTTTTTTGTTCGTTAGCCTCGATCCCCACATAGAGTGTTTCATTTCAGCGAGATCATTAATTTGAATGTTCGTCGCTTGTATGTAGTTGTGCTGATAAGGCTCAAGCTCGTCGTGCTTTATGCAATGCTTAATAATTATGACTGTTTCACCGTGCGCTATGCCATCGGGGTGGCAGGGTCTCAAATATATATATTTTTTATTTATATTTAGTTTTAAAATTATATATATATATATAGAAGAATGCGCTTGTTGAATGAGAACTCTTCTAATAGGCGGACATACTATTGGGCGAACAGTTTTCTAAAGAAACAAAAAATATATTATCGCGAATTGGAACAACTAACACCGTAGGTTCAGAACATACTTTTACCGCACTTTACCCCGACGCGAACAGAGTTTTTCATGAAATTCTTTAAAAAAAGTACTTCCCTTGGTAGGACGCAAATAATGTATGTACAACGTAGTAGAATCAAAACACAAAAACAATCAATAAATTGTCCGTCAGCGCCAAACTCAATTGAAATTGTGGGAACCACCACACGGGTTTTCCCATCTGTTCTTGGTATACAAAAGGCTTAAATGTGAGGCTTTCTTTTACATGCTTTATATAAGCTTTACCTGTATGTTTGTAATTTGTAACCAAGTTTTTGAACGAGGTTTTCACCCACTTCAAAACGTCAAATTAAACTGAAACTTGGCACACCTATCAAGGATCGATGACAATACAATAATTTGACAACTTTGTCCCTATAACCCAACCAGCATCATCAGGATTAAATGGAAATGACTAATTTTATTGGGGCATAAACTAATTTAGTTTTTATTTCGGTTTGCTATTAAAGTGTGTTTTCTTTTTAGTTTTTATAAACTATATATTATTTGTGCTGGAACTTAGGCACGGACTATATAACAATATGTTACAGTGTGTATGTTTTAGCAACGTCACAACGTCACGTGACGACACAGACTCCTATTAACGCTCTTCCGATTTATCGAGACAGATTCTGGTGTTGCCGCAGTTTGAAACTTGGATTGAATTAGTCACTTATAGCATTTCAATGATACATATGACCTAAGCTTATATGTATATATATATCATATGTTTGTATGTACATAGATTAAATCCTTAAAAGTTTTTGACTCTGTTTACAGTTTTTGAACATGCTCAAGGAAATTTTTTCGTAGCAAAAATGTTAAATTGCGAAACACTTTCGAAATAAGAAGATATGCATACGCAACTGTTAATATAATTTCGACGGTTCCCTTTGTAAAATTTGGATAACTTTGTAATGCGCGAATGTACCGAATGACGGATGGCATTGTTATGAGCTTCTGTTGTTGATGTGAATGACACAGTGCGGTTTGAGGTGTAACGCAACTTTTGGGCACATACGAAAATAGTAATTTTTTTCCCATATGTCCTGTTTAAAACAGCAGTCTTGGAGTTATTAAAAAGCACACTATAAATAGCTGAGCACGGTTGTTCGCATCCTGAATAGAGTCGCCGTATTTTCTATACTTACCCGCGCTTTTCTTGTTTTTGTTGTTAATTATAATGTTCTATAATAATTTTATTTGATTTGCTCCCTCGTTCTCTTCATTTGGCAGCTTCCTTGCTGGCAAATATTTTTTATATACATACATATGTATCTGTATATATATATATATTTGTTTTTTTTTTTTTTCAATCTAAATATAAACGCGTGTAAAACTTAATGATTCTATATTTATTTCGCTTTTTTTTGTTATTTTTGTGTTGCTGTTGTTCTTGCTCTTCTTCTCAACGAAAATATGTACGAGTATTTTGCGCATTTTTTAAATAAAACAGCCATTGTACTATAAATAAAAGTTTCTCATTTTATATTCGTTGTGTGTCGGTCGGTCGGGGCCGGTTCGATCGCACATAATACGCGCGCTCGGATCTTTTGTGTTGTTATACTATCTTACACTCGCTCTCTCTCTCTCTCACACTCTCTCTTCCTCTATCTTCCTCTATCTCTCACTCCCTGTATATTTCATTGCTCGCCAACATTAGTAGCCAGAAAACAGACAGACAAATAGACTAGCTGTATATTATCAACGACACGGTAAATCTATCAAACTCAACCTAGTCATAATCGTCGTTGTCGTGTTTGCGGTTGCAGGTCTTCTATTTGAAATCGTAAAACAAACACAAAAACGTCTATCATTTTCCTCAACACAAAACACACATATACACGCAGCTCCCGTGTGTAGATTCTCGGCAAACCAGTTTTGGAGTGCCTCTTAAAATCACGCTTATAAGAGTCGAGCCATAATTCGGACGGTTTTCGTAGTGCTCACATTGACGTCTTTTTTCGGAGCAGTTAATGAAAAAGTTCTTAGGAAAAACTTAAAACTTGCGAATTAACAAGTTCATGAAGACTTTGAAAATACTCGAAGAAGAGTTGTAATTTCATCCGAATATGACTTCTTCTAAACTCATGAAAATGGCAGTATTCTAAGAGCCTTTGTTGATATGACACTCTTATCAGTAGTGGGCCGCGTAGCACGAAGAAAGTTCCATTTTAATATGCTCTAATTCAATATGCTCCAAAAGTGCAAATAACTACGAAATGATAGTATTAAAGGCGTTGTAATTGTGGCGGAATATTATACTATGTCTAGTCGGAGGAGGTTTGTGTAATTGGTATTCCGGCAGCAGCACTGTGTGCAAGCGTTGATAATACTTGACCAAACAGGTCGATTCTAAAACTAAAACTGGTTCTTTTTTTTTTTTTTTTTTTTTTTGGTCACAGCACTTGAAAATCGGAAATGTAATACATGCATGAATTATAGGCTTCAAGCATAAAGCTTCCTTATACTTTTTTAAGTCTGGGCTGTTTATCATGATGGCCTCGTTCTTTTGCTCTCCCGGTTTTTTTTTTGTCAATCAACATTATTTGTTGTTGTTTATTGTTGGTGTTGAAGAGTCCCATTTATTATTATTTATTTATATATTTTATTTTATTTTCCTTTTTTTTTGTGGATCTTTCTATTTTCTATCTAAATTTAAATTTTTCCGCCTCCGCCTCCTCTTCTACTTCTACTTCTGTTTCTATTTCGATTTGTTATTTTTATTTTCTTTGAAATGTATTTTTGTGTTTTATAAACTCTGCGGGTTTTTATTTTTAAATGTAGGCGAGATGAACGCTTTAGAGCAATGCTATGAAACCATTTATTTATAAACTTGTTCAATCTGAAAAGCTGAGCGTGCGAACGCCTGCTACTCCTCTTCTTTCACCCTCACCACGAAATCAGCAACATTTATTTTCTTTTCTTCTTTTTTCTATTAAAATAAGGAAAGTGATGAGTGCTGCTGTTAGGCGATGGCGGCGCGAGGAGGTGCATTGACAAATCAGTGGCAATGTAAAAATAAAACAAAGAACGGAATAATGAAAGAAAGAAGTCTGATCAGGAACTGAACTAAAACGTTTTGTTGATGTTGCATGAGGCAAGCAGCATATTGCACTATTGTACAAGTGTAGATGTGCAAGACGGCGGGCAGTCAGATTGTGTCGGTGTGGATGAAGGTTAACATAAAGTGAGGGCACCGCTATGAATAACATAGAATAGAAATAATAATGATACTAATAATCATAATAATTACAAAGCAACACACGATATGAACTATTGAGGTCCATGGGCGTGGGAACGTTGAAGGCGGCGCAGGTTCGTTGTTGTTCTTGTTGCTGCTGTTCTTTTCATAATGGAGCCACGTTGAATTAGTGCAAGTGCAACGCGCAGCAATCAAGTGGGTCTATTTCGGTAAAGCGAATTTCTATTTCCAAAATAGATTTATTTGTTGTTGTTGTTGATTATGATTTGCTTGTGTCAGTGTTAGTTTTTTTGTGGTTTATTGTTTTGCTTTTCTGCACTAATTTTTCTCAGAAAATCTAAATACAGTAGAATCGCGGCAAAGTTAACTCGCACAAACGTTGATCTCTCGGTTAAGTTAACCGAGTGTGTCCAGTGTCCAAGTACTCCTCTAAAAAGTTAACTTGTATAAATAGTTCTTAAACCAACGACAGCGTAATTGTGCAATGTCTGGTTCCATTTTAAAGTCAAGAGCGATAGCTACTCGCCATACCTACTGCAACCTGGAAAAAATATAATGTGAACTAAATTTTAATTAAATAAATAATTAAGTCCAAGTTTCCTTTTTGTAAAAATAAAATTAAGTCAATGAAATAAATTTACTGTGTTAGTTCGAAAAATCAATGTTTATTATCGTATTTTTTCCAATTTGGATACCGTTTAGAAGAGTTAATATTTTGAAAAAGTTAATTAGCCTTGGAACATTTCGGTTAACTTTTTCGAGATTCTACTGTAATTTGGACCACCTTAGGTTTTGAAAGTTTTTAGTAGTAAAGGTACCGGAAGTATGCTACAATAATGTGAAATTAGTAGAAATCGAAAATCGGTTTCCAATTAGTTCTGCATGCCGGAACCGCCCAAATTAGCAGGGATTGATAACCCACGAATTTGGCGTTAACTCCGTCAGCACGTTGTCGTACCCCGATACTACAACAACAACAATCGAAAATATTCCTCATGCTTCAGTTATTGTATCCTTGAACTACCAATTCCACAAATTTCCAACGACGAAAACTCCAACTTCGCTACAACAACAACAATAAATTAAAAATGTTCGTTGCCATTTCAGGATAATCTCAGAAAGATATATTGATTTGAATGTATCGAAATCAATCTCACAGTCCTAAAATCTGTACACAGCAAAATCGTAAATCCTCCATCCTAAACCAACATAGTTTTAAAGAACGTTTAGTAAAACCGTTTCGTTTACTTACAGCTTGCCAAAATCACCTTAAACCAAACTTAGTCCCCCTCGTTAAATCTGAGCCACTTACATCAAATCAATCCCAAACAAATCGCGTATTTTCATGGTGAGCGTAGCAGTTTCTCTCTACCCCATTTATCACACTTTTGATTACAGTCTTGATCAATTTTTCATTCTTCCCACACTCTCCCACTCTTGCGATCAATCGCGTGTTTCGGAAACATCATGTAAGAAAAGCGCGTCGTCAGCATTCACCGAATTATTCTCTCAAACAGTGCCGCTAGTGTTTTTGAGCTTTCGAGATGAGTGATTAAAGAAAAACTCAAAAACGCTAAAAATCATTTAAACAAATTTTTTTTTAAATTACTCTTACTGCGTATGAATTTTGATAGGATCGAAATAGAATAAAAAAAAGGAACATTTACTACGCTATACAATTTTGTAAATTCTAAAGAAAGCAATTTGGCCTGGCCTGGTTTTATCGTTGGGGTCATGGAAACATTTTTGTGGCATGTATGATTTGAATTGATCTTTGAACCGTTGTGGAATCGAAGAAAAAACAAAACAAAACAAAACCAAAAATGCGATCGTCTCATATCTATTAATTCTATTTCAGTTGAAAAAGAAGCAAGAGCTTCAAAAACAAATGTTGCTACACACGTTCCAGGAGCAGACCAAGCAGCTTGAGCTGCAGCACAAACTGCAGCTGGAGCACAAATATCAAGTAAGTTGAACCGCCGAAACTAGAGTCCAATTTGACTCACTAAGACTGATTAGACACGCAGACAAACAAACAATATATCGTGTAACTGAACCTTGGAATCTTTCGTCATTGGTCAACTGACTATGATTCAGTGTTGGTTTTTGCAGGCCATTGCAATATTGGGCAGCACAGAAAGTTTTCATACGATTGAAGCAAGCGTCAATGTCCAAGTCAACGTCGCTTAGACATCGTCGTTTGTTGGCCTTGACAATTATGAGTATAATAGATGTCACTTAACGCCCACCTAATTGCGTATGGATACAAAAATATTTATAACTTGATTCTGAGAATTTTGTGGCACTTAACAATAATTGATTTATTCACACAAAAAAGAAAAACAAAATAAAATTAATCTAATGACAAATCTTTCGGACTACGTCGTGTATCGTACAAAGGCCAAGAGAATGTTTTTGAAAAGAAGAGGGTTCATCTATTGATATTCTGACAGTAGAGTCTTAGGACAGCGCCATATAAAGTCATAAAAATTAAACCTTCCTTCCACTTGTATTTGCGAATGACACTTGAACGCCGCCTTTTGTAATTGCAATCTAACTTAGTCTCTAAAATATGTTTGAATTGTAGACATGGATTGTGAATCGTTCGTAAGCCTAGCAAGCCAAGCCAAGAAGGGCTGTAATTTGAAAAATTTGAAAAACAACAAACAACTCATTTGTTTTTTTGCTATATTGCAGAGAAATGCTGTTATAACTTATTCTAAAGCTGTTAAAATTCAAGGTCCTAGCACTACTATATTATACGGAGCCAAAAATCTTACACAAACACTGCACGGGGGAGTTTATATTTATATAAATTTTTTTTATTTTTTTCTTGTCGACTGGAACTGATATATTACCAAAGCTTATCGCTTTGTATGCATGTTTTATGTGTTCTTTATTTGCAACTTATCGAAGCGTTCAACAACAAGTTAATATATTGAGGAATGGAGGCAGATTAAAATGTAGCAGATTGTGGATTCTGTTCATCAAAGAGATGTAGTTTTGGGTTGCTCATGGTTGAGTGCACAAAAAAGAGTTGCACTTGTTACTTCCTTATTGTTCTCTTTTGCTTAGATGTTCTTGTTGCTCATGTTGTATAATAGCATTTTTTTTTTGTATTTCTTCAAATGAAGTAGGGTATTCTTTTATTTTGTTTTCTTATTTTTACATTGACTTAGAAGGTACGCAATGACCACACACTGATCTCACATGGGGCAAGCCTAACTGGAATCAAAATTCACCCAGTTACATAGTAGACTGGGCTCAGCTGGTCTTAATTGCTTATTTCTTTGGTAAACATGCGGAACCAAAGCTAATGTCTACGAACTACGTATTTGGCTACAGATAAGAACATCATCAGCCTCTAACAAATAAGCATGCAAGATGAACTAAAGCTAATATTCAACTTAGAGTTCATTACCTTTGTTATGGACAAAGATTTAAAGAAATAAAGCTAGCATTAATTCAACGGCATTAAATAAGACGACGTTACATGTGTGAGAACTGTGAGTTCATTGAACAGAACATTATTTACTAAGTGTTGAGGTAAGATAATATGATAGATTTTAAATTATCAGAAGTTTAAGAGATGGATATCAGGTTATACTGCAAATTGTATGATTGACATAAGACCGGAAATGGATCATGCAGCAGATAAGTAGTTCTACAGAAACCGAGAAGGAACGTTAAAGTTTATGCTACCAAGCAAAAAAGGAGAATAGATACTATCAACAATTAAATTATGTAGGAACATCACACCGAGAGTAGTTCTACGACTGGCCAACGTAGGTAGTTGGATAAGCATTAGGCGGCATCGATAGGATGGGAAATAAAAATGTATTATTTATTATTATTTTATGGTTTATTTTATTTTTAAATCCGTTATTAATAATCAATCAGACTAAAATATAAACTCACATTTTGTATGAATTAAAATGTAGCTGTCAATTGGTATGCTATTTTCGTTACAAGCTGTGTTTTTGCCGAGTCATAAGTGACCAAGTGAGCAACTGAGCAATTTGAGTGAGTTGACTCACCTCACAAAAAAAAAAAAAGAAAGAAAGATTAAGTGAACCAAAGTGTTTACCAAAGTGTGCAGTGCTTAGCCAACATTAAAGAGATCACTCAGCTGCGGCTCGGAATGTAATATCCAAAGAATGTAAATCTTTAGGCGATGCGTGAGTGTGATGGTTGTCTTGATAGACGTGATCTCTGCAAAATTTGACAATGGATCATCTACATATACAGGATACAATTCGATGTGTTAATTTAAAATCCTTCGTAAGTTAAAAAAGAATATTATTACTTCGGCCATGTTTTATTTGAAGATCAGAAGAAACGTTTTCAACAAGAATGGATTTATGTATAACGTATGAAATGTTATGATAGTCAAAATTTCTTGTATTCCAAGCTCAGTTACACACGAAGATAAAAAAGGACAAGACCCTTTATTTAAGTTTAAATCAAATTATTTTAGTTTTTTGAAATTTTAAAATTACAAAAAAAGAAGCAATTAAAACAACAAGAAGAACAACAAAAAAATCAAAAACATTTTCTTTCCAACCCACCAACAACAACTTCTCGAACTAATTGTAATTATTTAGTATGCGGTGCATTCACATGGCGCTTTCCAGGAATTACGTGACCAAAGGATCGCGGCCAGCGCGATTGAAGAGCAACTGCAGCAACAACATCGACAACAGCAGCAGCAGCAGCAACAACAACAACAGCATCATGCACAACAATTGCATCAGCAGCAACAACAACAACAACGGCAACAACAACAACAACAACAGCAGCAGCAGCAGCAGCAGCAACAACAACAACAACAACGCGAACGACGCGAACGTGAAGTGAACAAACGCAAAGAGAACTGCAGCGCCAATGCAAGTCCCGAAGTCAAGCAGATACTCAGTGTGAGTAGCGATTGTTCATTCTATTAAGTCGAAGTTGATACTATTCATGTAATATTCCTTTACAGTGTTTCCTAATGAGTCGCAAATCGCAGGCTGCCGCATCGAATGGCACAACAACAACTTCGCCCTATCGCAATAGGTAAGTGTATCTGCACAGCATTGTAGATAGTTGTGCACCTAAACTGACTTCAATATTTAATCTATTCATGCAACAGAGGAGTTGTAAAGAGTTCCTCCGGTGAGTCACTGCCCGCGGGCACTGTAACCAGCGCGCATCCTTACAAAATACCACAGCCGCCATCGTCATTGCTCAAATACGAATCGGATTTCCCGTTACGCAAGACAGGTACGTGATAGAACGCAGATCACAGATCCACATATCAAGGCAACTACCCTCTGTGCATCTGTGTATCCCTCAGCTTTGACATTTTTTAGTTTGATTTTTCGAAAAGTTTTGCTTCTGTTCTCGTTTTCTTATTATTTTTTGGATTGATCCCCACTTACTGATTTTTTGTGACTTTGATTGGGTTATAGAGAATCAGTCATTAACAGCATGTGAAATTTATTAAACCCGTTGTATTATATTAATGAAAATGTTAATACGCCATAATTGCATAATCGAACAAGTGCTTAACAGGTAGTGGAGTCACCCCAGAGAGACCATGCCCAGAAAGATAGAAAAAGTCAAGAATCAAAGCGAAGCTTTTTTGGTTCTGGGTTAAAATGGAACCGGAATGTGCCATTTTTTTAAATGTACTTCATATTTTATACTCTTCACGCAATTAATATTATTATAACTTTGACAATAATTTTGTCACATAGTAAAAAAAACGTATTATTAAGCTCGACGAAATAAGTTGATTTAGGCTTATCGGTTGGTCCGTCTGTATGTTTTTTTTTTTTGACGCAGCGAAGTTTTAATGTATACCAACCTCAAATAACAAATTAAAGCTTAAATCTATCGATCTGAAATTTGGACGTATCTAAAATCCTTCGATACACACAAGCCACAGAATGAGTGGATCATCTAGGCCCCATAAAACGAGGCTCCAAATTTGTCGAGAAATTTATATTTTATCAACATCAAAGTTGCTACTACCGAGACACTTTTTATAAGCTTTTTTTTCCGGAATAGCCACACAAAAAAAATACACAATTCCACTACGGGATATCCGTTTCCAATCCATATATTTATTATTGGTTTTTGATGCATAGAAATTTGATTGAATGAAATTTGGATGAACATGATAACTGGTTTGTAAAGTTCCTATATAGATCTAAATTCATGGGTTTTAGTCTTAAGTAATGACATATGTAAGTCAAATCAGTCAAAGAATATCGTTGTGTGCTCAAATAAAGAACCGTAGGCAGAACATTTTTTCTGGGGTTGTGTGAAGAGTATCATAACTTCGGCATAGCCAAAGTTAACGTTTTTTCTTATTTTAATTTATGTATCTTCTACATTTTGGTTTATATAAATCGTTAAATTCACGAGTCTAGTCCCATAATGGTGGTGGGTGGATAGGCGTACCTAAAATTGATGTAGTTGGCTTGAGATACAATTTGTAGATCCACACTATTTTGACATCTAAATACGAGTATATATGTATATAGTATCTACTACATATCCAATGTATCTCCATTGTGTATCTACGTACAGCATCAGAACCGAATTTGCTAAAGATACGACTTAAGCAAAGTGTTATTGAGCGTAAGGCGAGAATCAGTGGTCCCGCTGGGGTGAGAAGACATGAACGCTTATTGCAGGCCGCACAGAGGAGACAACAGAAGAATTCCGTTTTGACAAGTACGTATCAATTGTCTACCACATGTACACAAGCACACAAAAACACATACACATACACATACACATACACATACACATCTGAGTATCGAATCAAAACGCATCGAAACGAAACCCAAGCCAAGCCCATCAAACCGCTTCAATCTCGTTTGCAATATTAATGAATTAAAAGCGTTACATTATAGGATTCGCGCGGTACTTATACGGCTGTAGTGATAGCGGCAGCGGTGTCGAGTTAGTTAGTGAGTGGGTGTATTCATAAGCACACAGATACGAAACACACACAAGCACACACGCACACACACACACTCATATATAGAATGAAACGTATATGCGTACAACAAAGACAGGGTCATGCGTGTGAAGAGGAGCTGCTTTCTGCATCAGTGTCAGAGAGTCAGATGCAATTACAGATGCTTCAAGCTTACTAACTGCAAGTTGTTCCTCTTGTTGTTGTTTTAATTATTGTACAAACGTTTTCTGTTGTTCTTTTTGTTATTATTGTTGTTGTAATTGATGCTATATAAAAAGTACCCAAACCAAAACCGCCTGCAAACACAACCAACCACACAACAGCGAATTGGAAAACAGTCCAAATGTCATCCGTCGTCTTGGATGGTCCGTGTATTTCGTGCGGTTCATGCGGTGGTTCATGATTAGCCTTAACTCACTAATACGCTGTGCCGCCCGTTTTGAAACCGTTGTCGATGCCTCACTTGACAAATTGAAAGTCGTTAAAATCAGTCGTATTGCCGCTCACTGAATGCGGCATCGTTGATGCCCGTCATAGCCTAATTAATGCACGGCTCTGTGTGTTGTTGTTGTCGTTGTTGTTGCTAAAGTTTACTAATTGCGTACGGTCCTACCGGTCTTTCGTTCGTCTCTCTCTCTCTCTCTCTCTCTTTTCTGTCGCTATCTCTTTCTCATTCTCATGTTCACCAATGCAGATTGCAACAGCACACCCGACTCAGGTCCAAACTCACCGCCATCGTCGGTGCTTTCAGTCGGCGTTGTGGGCAGTCGCAGTTCACCGACAAGCGCACCCATTCAAGAGGAGAACGAGGAGGGCAGCCAATATCAGCCGGGTCAGCGAAGCAGCATTAATGATTTGGCACTGTTCAGTTCGCCATCGATGCCGAATATATCACTAGGCCGTCCGCATTTACCGAATCCCCAAACAACGGCAGCGAGTTACGCCATGTTGGCCGCGCTCCGAAATCACGTCGCCGGCATGCCAGCGGCTGCTTTGGGTGGCAGTAATAATGCCGGTGCACCGCCTACCTATTATAATCCGCTGGCCATGCCGTTCAGCCGTCAAACGGGCCCCTTGAACATGGGTAGCATAGTGCCGCCCACAGGTATTGCGCCGCAGCCGTCACCAGTGGTCCGTTCAGCTTCAGCTACGTCGACTTCATCGTCGCAGGCCTCGTTGGTGGGCGATGTGGCGCCACCGCAAGCGCATGCTGCATCGACGGTGATACCGTCATCGTCGCTTATGCAGGTGGCAGGCACGGCATCTGCTGCGAATATACACACTGCCACAATGTCAGCAGCTGTGCCCACAAATGCGACACCGCCAATTTACGGTCATCATCACAAACCGATTACGGATGCGCAAGTGGCGCAAGCACATCTCAACAAGCAGGGGCATCGGCCGCTTGGACGCACACAATCCGCGCCACTGCCGCTGGGTCATCCAATGCTTACGGGCACTGCGCCCGTTAACGTGGTACAGACGCACTACGAGAATAGTGATGTAAGTATTAAAAATTGTTGAGTCACAGTGATCCCCAGAAATGTGCGCAAATTTAAAATGCATCTCTCGTACACGCAGGCGGAGCGTCAGGCCTACGAACACATGCTGCTCACGCAGAAAATACGCCAAACCGTACTCACTCGCAGCGGCGTGGGTAGGGAGCCACAACTCAAAGAGGAGGATGACACCGCCGAAGAGGTCATGGATCTGACGGACAAAAAGAAGCCGCCGAAGACCGTCTTGACATGCACAATACCAACGAGTACCTCACAGAGTTTGCCAGATGCTACCGCTGTGGGTATGGCGTATCCACCGTCTATCGTTCCAAATAAGCCGAGCAAATTGCGCGATCAGGAGTATTTGCAACATCAGCGCGAATTGCTTTACATGCAGTCACTGCAGGTGGAGGCCGATGCCGCCTCCAAGGGACTGATACGTCCGCTATCACGTACGTTATCGAGTCCGTTGGTGCATTTAGGACCACATGGCCTAAGTCAAATACCCGATACCGGGCAGCATCCCTCGCCAATCGCGACGTCATCCTCTGCCGATCACATACCGCCCGTGAATCTGACGTTGCCGCATAAGCGCCATCTAGTTACGGACTACGCTAATGCGGCGAATGTATATTCCGCAGCCATGCAATTAAAGCAACATCAGCAGCAGAAGCATGCAGCAGCGCGATCAGTGGGTAATAACGAGCTAACATCGTCGTCATCCTCTTCGTCATTGCACAAAATCACGACAGGCTTGGCCTACGATAATCTCATGCTTAAACATGCCTGCATCTGTGGCAACAACTCAGTGCATCCGGAGCACAGTGGTCGATTGCAGAGCGTCTGGGCGCGTCTCATTGAAACCGATTTGATCAAACGCTGCGATCGTCTGCGTTCGCGAAAAGCTACGCAGGATGAATTGCACACCGTGCACACAGAGGCGCACGCCATGCTCTTTGGCTCGAATCAGTGTCAGTTGAATCGTCAAAAATTCGAGAGTGCACTCTCCGCCAGTTTTGTACGTCTTTCGTGTGGCGGGGTAGGCGTCGATCTGGACACCACCTGGAATGAACATCACACAGCGGTCGCGGCGCGCATGGCCGCCGGCTGTGTTATCGATTTGGCCATGAAAACGGCTAAGGGCGACATTAGAAATGGTTTTGCCGTTGTTCGTCCACCAGGACACCATGCCGAAGCGAATTTAGCGATGGGATTTTGCTTCTTCAATTCGATTGCGATTGCAGCCAAGTTGCTGCGTCAACGAATGCCTGAAATGAAGCGCCTACTCATTGTAGATTGGGTAAGTGACCTGTCCACGACTGAGTGTTGGTTGCCGCTATACAAATGTCACTAATTAAGCGTATCTTTAGGACGTACACCATGGCAATGGCACACAACAGGCCTTCTATGAAAACTCTGACATTCTCTACCTCTCCATTCATCGACACGATGACGGAAATTTCTTTCCTGGCACGGGTGGCCCCACTGAGGTAAGCGAACTGCAAAAGAGACTCCAAAAAGTTCTAGCAACATTTTTATTATATAATATTTATTTGTAGTGCGGTGCCGGCGCTGGACTCGGTTTTAATGTGAACATCTCTTGGTCTGGTGCGCTTAATCCACCACTGGGCGATGCTGAATATATCGCTGCATTCCGTACAGTTGTGATGCCCATTGCTAAGTACTTCAATCCTGATATTGTGCTCGTCTCGTCCGGTTTCGATGCTGCATCTGGCCATCCCGCACCGCTTGGCGGCTATCACGTCTCGCCGGCCTGTTTTGGTTTCATGACACGCGAACTAATGCAGCTGGCCAATGGAAAAGTTGTGCTGGCCCTCGAGGGCGGCTACGATCTGGCCGCCATATGCGATTCGGCGCAGGAGTGTGTACGCGCACTGCTTGGGGATCCCGCGGCGCCCATTGCCACGAGCGAACTGGAGCGCCCGCCGTGTCAAAATGCTATTGATACACTGCAAAAAACCATTGCCATACAGGTAAATATATCCCGTGTCAGTTCTTGCTTTCGAAGATTACTCAACGCTTTTATGGTCTGTCTGGTCTGTCCTTGTCTACACAGCTTCAGCATTGGCCATGCGTTCGACGCTTGGCACACACCGTTGGTCTGTCTGCACTGGATGCACTCAAGATCGAGCACGATGAATCTGAGACAGTGACTGCGATGGCGGGTCTATCGATGCAATCACTGCACAGGTAAATCTAGCGACCACAACATTAATACAACCCACTCTCACTCCTTTCGGCAATTTCAGAACGCTATCTCGTGATAATTCGGAGGAACCGATGGACCAGGATGAAACCAAATAGTAAAATTGCGAACACCTTTTGATAATAATGCGTGTCTTGTGTGGCATCATGCTGTGAGCTGTGAGAGAGGGTGGCGAATTCTGTTTGTGTGCAGCCCTCACGGCGACACTAACGTTGTATTTTTATTTTTATTATATATATATATATTTTTTTTTTTTTGCCACGCCGTCACATCTCGGTTGCTGCCATCGTGTTCGAAACTACTGTTCTAATTTATCGCCATTGTCGCGCCTACTCTCACTGACACCCAGTAAACCATTTAGTAATTGTTGTAGGTAAATCTTTATTAGGCCGTATTTAAGTGTAGGCTGTTGTTGTTGATGTAGTTTGCCGTCGTCGTTGTTGAACTTGTTGATGTTTTATTCGTCATCGTCGTCGCCATCTTTACCATCACACCATCTCTTACAACTCGTTCCTGTAAGACAAACAAGTCCCAGCAAACCATAGACCATGCTCCTATACTGACTCAAGAGGGCTCCTAATTAGAGTCTTAATTCTGGCGACTTTCGTGGCGTTCACATATACGACTCGGATAATGTCAGGGTAATAAAATTTATATATTTAAAAGTTTTAGTCTTTTAAAAGGCCTTTAGTGCATAAATTAAGATTTTAATAAATAATTTTTATATTACTCTTAGAAGAGTACATACATTCATTAAAACTAACACCAACAACTAAATACGAATCATCGAAATACAAATCATCTAGGAGTCTCAACTGAGAATCTTGCTATTGTGCCCTCGTAGAATAATAAAGGAATTCGAAATAAGTCTCATGGTTTGCTGGGGTGTGTCCGCCCACCCGCACGCATTTCACCACAGCCATGCATAACGTGCCACCGTTACATGTTCCAGAACTACTCATCGCATAAAGCAACGATACAATATAGTCCGGCTGAAACGTCTAAGGTGCTGTAATGACCGGTTCATCACATTAAATTAGGTTCGCTATAGACTCGCATACAATGTACAACCGATTACAACGTCAAATCGGATGGCATGATCATATTTTAACTAATTTTTCTTTTCACTACTGTGGCTTTCAAAACAGATTTGCGGTTACACTACAAGCGCTCTTTATTCTTGGCTTGTTTCGGCTTTACAGTTAGAGAAGAAATCGGCAATGGATAGAAGATGCATTATTGCGTTTTTATTTATTTATTTATTTATTTTTTAAATTTTAATTGGTAATACCCCTTAAAACGACAATATTTTAGAATAACCGAATTTGGTCGGCATTCAATTTCTAATGCATATGGGATCTAAAAATGTCACTGTGCCTGTCTAGCTCGCTTTCGCGTTCAAAATTGCTCTCCCTCTCTCTAACACTATCTATATCTATCTATCTCTTTTTCATCAATTCAATTCTGTTTCTTTGCAAAATCCTTTTCGATGCAATACATAAACATTCAAACATCGAATCATTCATTCTATTCATCCATTATCCGTTAATGTAGTTATGTATTGCACAACTATTTTTACACTCACTGCTTGGTGCGGTGCGCAATAACTCATTAGCAACCTCACGGGGAGGGCGGTTAGGGCGCTGATCTGTAGGGGATAGAAATTTGGCCTAAAGTTCAAAGCATGTGGCTGTGCCACTTTGAATAATGAAAATATAAACATAAAGAACAATGCAAAATACATAACACTTTACAACAATAATGTTAATAATAATATTAATGATTATGAAAATTTTGTACATACCTGCATTTGGTATAGTGGTTATATATGTATGTATGAAGATGTTAATTTAAATTGTCGAAATGTATGTGTAAATGCTTTAAACTAAACTGAAGTAAACTAAACTGCAAATAAACGTAAATCTTTAGCGTAGTTTTCCGTTTAGTATCTCCAATTGAATTGCGGGATATACGTTATAGCACTATGATATAAATATCTATCTGTGTATGTATCTATCTGACTTTGTCTAGATTGCAATGTGTTTTTTATATAATTTTAATTAAATATAATTATTTTTTTTTTACTTTTAACTAGTTATTATTTTAATTAAAATAAAGATTTAATGCTGTTAGTTGTCCGTAAAGAAGTCTAAAGCTAACGCAAAGGGATAGATACTCTTATAAAGCGGTCTAAACCAACCATAAAATATGAAGAAGAAAAAAAACAAACAAAATAATATGTACACTAATAACTGTTACTGTAATAATGTTGTTCAAATCACTTAATGAAAACTGTTTTAAAATTATAAAAGCATATATTTTAAATATATTTAAAAAGCGCAAAACTATCTGTTTGTATTATATGTCTGATATGTGAAATAAATTCAAGAAAATATGAAACCACAAAATAAAAAATTTTTTGTGTTCAAATCTCTTAAATAATTGTAATTGTTATTGAATACACATATATAATTGTTTGTATGAACAACGTGAGACGTAATTAAATAAATTAATAATAAAAAATATTTGATGAGCACAACGACTAAAAACTAAACAATTTAAGCAGAACGAAGTGGAAATGAGAGAAAAAGAAATTTTTTTAATTAAAAACTATGTTTATTTTTTAAACATGTTAAATGAAATGCTTTAATTGTTTATATTAGTATGTACGTATGTAATTGAGCTGTGGCAGAGCATTAAAATATAAACTATAAAATTATAAGCAAGCGAAATTAAAAAAAAATATAATAATAATAAACAAATAATTGAAGAACAGTCCAAAAATTAAATTAAATAAAAAAGAATTAAAAATAATTTTAAAAAACGCTTGAAAGTAAATTATTTTCGCTTCGATGACAATTTTTCCAACAATAATTTTTACAGCTAAAGTTTAAAATGAAAAAATGGTAATGTAAAGAAAATAAAAGAGCGATACTTTCCGCTAGAAAATTATTAAGAAATAATTTTAAAAAGGCAAGAAAGGAATAATAGCCGATGAGAAGTGCTACTGAATTGGATACACAAAAAACTATATTAAAAAAATATATATATATATTTTGTTTACTGTTGCAAAAAATGTCTGTGTGTCGCTTTTCTATATACAAAAAATGATAATAAAAAAATAAATGAAAAATTATTTCACTTAAATGTAAAAAATGTTCAAAATATAATTATCGTACAGCGCTCAGCGCTTGAAACTATCATCGCTGAATATAACTCATTTGTCCGTTTACTACTGTACCCAGAAAAATATGAGCACCTAACATTCGCGGTTATTATGAAAGTATTTAATAATCTCTTTCTAAATTGACAGTTTTGTCCTTGATATCTAAGTCATGGAGGCGATCATGCAAATTAGCCTCCAAGAACGATTCAGAAGCGCTGTAGAAATATCATCGGAGGTGCAACAAAATTTTGGAAAGGATATTTCCGCTCAAACAATTCAACGTCGGCTAAAAGATACGGGTTTATTCGCAAGAAAAACTGCAAATAAGCCCCTTTTTACTGATCGAATGAAAAAAGAAAATCGCTGGAATATGAGGAAGCTGAAATATGGAGTGAATATGAGTGATCACGCATTATATTTTCGGATGTATCCAAATTCAACCGCAATGGGCCCGACGGCTGCCGCATAGTCCGGCGTAGAAAAGAGAATGTTATTCTGAAAACTGTGGTATTGCCACCGTAAAGCATTCGCCTTATATCACGATATGAGGGTGCATATGATAGAAGGTATGGTAAAAGCGAAAAGTACAAAGAAATTATTTTCAATGGAGTTGTGCCCACAATGGAAGCCGCTACTGAACAGAAAGGGGAGCCTATTTTTCCAGACGATTCTGCACCTTGTCATTGTGCGCGCTCTGTAACGAATTTGTGTAACTTCATTCCCCTATTCATCTATTCAAATAATTTTAAACATTTTCAAACGACAGTTTACCATTTTGAAGGAGGAATGGGTATTAAGTCATTAGATTGGCCAGGTAAAACCAGCGACCCTAATTTCATAGAAAATGTTTGGGCCCTTATGACTGCCAAAAAAAGAATGCGGAAATAGTAAAAGTTTGGTTTGAGGAAATAACAGTAGAATATTTGATGGCTTTATATGCACCAATGCCAAATGTCTGTCCCAATTTTACAGCTAATTTGCTCCGAATCTACCAGACCGAATAAGTTGTGTGAATAAAAGGGCTTGTTGCAAGGGTCTCAAATATATATTTTTTATAAAATTAAAATAAATTAATTTAAGAAAATAGATTAAAGTGGATCAACCTCCCTGATCCCTGAAAACTACTGAGCCTAAAATGTTGAAAAAGCAATGGGTGAATGGCACTTTTTCTACAGACTTTCATTTCAGCAGTGTGAACTACTACTACTGTTCATCAAGAATAGCACACCTTATGCTTTCTGGAGCTGCATAGCCATTAAGAACAAAACAATATTTAATTTTGGATTTTTGCGGAAAAAAAGCCCATAACTGGACTGGCTACTAAACGGCAGAAACAAGCTGTCGCTGCAGAGCAAGATCAGCATTTACAAGGCAATAATTGCACGTGCATGGCGCTATGGAATGCAAGTCTATAGCATTGCTGCTACGACGCACCTTGCTAAGATCAGAGCTTTCAAGCGAAGGCACCCCTTGGTATAAGCGGACAGAGAACCTTGAAAGGGATTTAAATGATCCCAAAATTGGGGATGTCCTTAACCAACAAGCTGCGGCGTATTTAGAGCGGCTCAAACATCATCCAAGTCGTCTAGCTAAACGCCTGCTCAGGACGCGTAGAAGGAGAAGGCCCCGGAGACTGTATCCTGTTGACCTTGCGGAGAGATCTTTGTAATTACGTTAAAGTTTAATCATTTATTTCAGGGGAAAACGACCTCAAAAACAACAACAAAAATGAAAACCAGTTTTTTGCTGATGGCGACATTCGGCATTCGGTATTTTGTGTCGCTCTTTGCTATGTTTTCAATAATTCTTGCCATTATAAGCTTTGCCAGAGTTGTTATGTTTCTTGCTATTATTGCTGCTGTTGTGGTTGTTGACGATCAGCGCTATTTACTTTTTTCCGTGCAACTCCCAAACTTGAATGGGTTCATTCGTGTGCATTGTTTCAAAATTAAACCCTTTTATCAGATTTCCTTCTGAGTGTTCTCATCCCTTTCCGCAGGTGTAAGGGGCAAGCTCAGTTGCCCACAAAATGGCTGAGACACGTAAATTGAGGATGACGCATCTGTTTGCCAAACGCTTCTCATTTTCATCGTACATAATTGGATAAGTGAAATTATGTTCTTCCGAGTTATTTTTGGTTAATAATATGAAAAACTAGCAGGGACCCGGCGCTTTGCGGCCTTTGCGTGCGTCACGCTCTTCGGGTGTTTCAGTAGCTCTGCACTCTGTCTACTGCTGCCACTGCTGTGGCACTTCGTAATCTTCACTTTTTTGATTTTTTTTTCATTCGAATATTTGAAAATTTCGACTTTGTACAATTTTACAATTTTATAGTAAAAGTAGTCGAAAAATTTTATATCACAACGTAAACCTATTTCTAATCATATAACTTTGATAAAGGAATCACAAAGAATTGAAATTTAGAAAATATATTTATTGAATTATAGAAAACAAACTTGAGGAGCTCGACATCACCAGATCACCAGATCACCAGATCGCATGTAAGTATGTGTTCATCTATTGATATCCTTACGTTGTTTTTTGGATTGAGTGCTCTAGAAGTGAATCACTGCGAAACTGGTCAACTGATTCAATTCAACTAATTTCAGAGCTCTCAGAGATAATCGCAATCCTTTCTATGAGGATTGAACAAACGGTATCCGTGTAACGAATAAAGACGCACGTTTTCACAATTTTTCATTCAGATTCCACGTTATCAATAATCATGAATTTCTGCCAACTTTTAGAGAACTGTAAAGCGGTCCACGCGTTGCGTCGTATCTGCTTGTGGTTCGTCGTCAGCAATCCCCGTCCGTCCCTTCCATAGAAGAGACATTTTCTCAGCCTTGAATACAACATATTGTTTTCCACGCCAACTCAGATACTGCTACTTCGCGAACTTTCCTCCGACTATCGATATCCTAGGAGTAGCTATGTGCTAGATGGTATGCCCACTACCATCGAAAAGCAGTTGTAAAACCATGATTAAATTCGTTTAACCAATTTGCCATAGTTGTCCAAGGGCCTACCCAAAGGCAGCATCCAACTTCGCTTCTACTTTATTCCCTCCTTACAATAGATACAAAATTATACAAGTAAATATTTAAATATCTTGTACAACGTGTAGGTAACAAAACCTAATACCAGGAAAGGGTTTATCGTGCAGACCATATTCGTTTTAACGAACGAGGCAAAAGCTACTTCAATTGTTTGCGGTGAGCGGGAGAGTTAGTAGACCGGTGACCACTAATAGATCGCGCTCTTTCTCCCACCAGCATAATTTCACAGGTAATTCCATCGAACATATCAAGTGCCGCTCTTTGATTTAATTGACTAACTAAAACCGTTCAGATCAATAGAGCAGCAGCAATCAAGACGACAACACGTAAAAGTTCAAGTTCATCGAAGATTTCAAAGTCGAAAATGGTTAAATGGCACGAATTTGCTAGAAGGATGCGTCAAAAACATCCAGACATTGACGTTGATATCACTAACTTGTTAGTGAAACGCCAATGCACGTCGCCTGAAAATGGCATATGCTTGTCCGAGTTGCGTGGTAAGTGTGCTGTGAGAAGCTTTCCGGAGCCTTCATCTACCTTGAACTACCGATTATTTTCATTTACCTTTTAGCCGCCTACAAGGAAGACACAGAGTACGAATTCCCTGTCAAGGCCAGCATTTCAGTTCAAGTGGAGTTTCTGATGACTGTACCTTATGTAGCGGTCTACTGCAATAACCGGGGCACGCTGTTCATATACACGGTTAAGTCTAAGTTATAAGTTTATTCCATAAACATACATTTTAATTAATATATATTTTAAATTATAAACTATTAAATTACAAGCAATCGAGATTTAAAAAAAATATAATAATGTTAATCATATAATTGTAGAACAGTTCAAAAATTAATTTAAATAAAAAGAGAATTAAAAAATAATTTAAAAAAAACGCTTGAAAGTAAATTATTTTCGTTTCGATGAGAATTTTTCCAACAATTATTTTTACAGCTAAAGTTTAAAATGAAAAAATGGTAATGTAAAGAAAATAAAAGAGCGATACTTTCCGCTAGAAAATTATTAAGAAATAATTTTAAAAAGGCAAGAAAGGAATAATAGCCGATGAGAAGTGCTACTGAATTGGATACACAAAAAACTATATTAAAAAAATATATATATATATTTTGTTTACTGTTGCAAAAAATGTCTGTGTGTCGCTTTTCTATATACAAAAAATGATAATAAAAAAATAAATGAAAAATTATTTAACTTAAATGTAAAAAATGTTCAAAATATAATTATCGTACAGCGCTCAGCGCTTGAAACTATCATCGCTGAATATAACTCATTTGTCCGTTTACTACTGTACCCAGAAAAATATGAGCACCTAACATTCGCGGTTATTATGAAAGTATTTAATAATCTCTTTCTAAATTGACAGTTTTGTCCTTGATATCTAAGTCATGGAGGCGATCATGCAAATTAGCCTCCAAGAACGATTCAGAAGCGCTGTAGAAATATCATCGGAGGTGCAACAAAATTTTGGAAAGGATATTTCCGCTCAAACAATTCAACGTCGGCTAAAAGATACGGGTTTATTCGCAAGAAAAACTGCAAATAAGCCCCTTTTTACTGATCGAATGAAAAAAGAAAATCGCTGGAATATGAGGAAGCTGAAATATGGAGTGAATATGAGTGATCACGCATTATATTTTCGGATGTATCCAAATTCAACCGCAATGGGCCCGACGGCTGCCGCATAGTCCGGCGTAGAAAAGAGAATGTTATTCTGAAAACTGTGGTATTGCCACCGTAAAGCATTCGCCTTATATCACGATATGAGGGTGCATATGATAGAAGGTATGGTAAAAGCGAAAAGTACAAAGAAATTATTTTCAATGGAGTTGTGCCCACAATGGAAGCCGCTACTGAACAGAAAGGGGAGCCTATTTTTCCAGACGATTCTGCACCTTGTCATTGTGCGCGCTCTGTAACGAATTTGTGTAACTTCATTCCCCTATTCATCTATTCAAATAATTTTAAACATTTTCAAACGACAGTTTACCATTTTGAAGGAGGAATGGGTATTAAGTCATTAGATTGGCCAGGTAAAACCAGCGACCCTAATTTCATAGAAAATGTTTGGGCCCTTATGACTGCCAAAAAAAGAATGCGGAAATAGTAAAAGTTTGGTTTGAGGAAATAACAGTAGAATATTTGATGGCTTTATATGCACCAATGCCAAATGTCTGTCCCAATTTTACAGCTAATTTGCTCCGAATCTACCAGACCGAATAAGTTGTGTGAATAAAAGGGCTTGTTGCAAGGGTCTCAAATATATATTTTTTATAAAATTAAAATAAATTAATTTAAGAAAATAGATTAAAGTGGATCAACCTCCCTGATCCCTGAAAACTACTGAGCCTAAAATGTTGAAAAAGCAATGGGTGAATGGCACTTTTTCTACAGACTTTCATTTCAGCAGTGTGAACTACTACTACTGTTCATCAAGAATAGCACACCTTATGCTTTCTGGAGCTGCATAGCCATTAAGAACAAAACAATATTTAATTTTGGATTTTTGCGGAAAAAAAGCCCATAACTGGACTGGCTACTAAACGGCAGAAACAAGCTGTCGCTGCAGAGCAAGATCAGCATTTACAAGGCAATAATTGCACGTGCATGGCGCTATGGAATGCAAGTCTATAGCATTGCTGCTACGACGCACCTTGCTAAGATCAGAGCTTTCAAGCGAAGGCACCCCTTGGTATAAGCGGACAGAGAACCTTGAAAGGGATTTAAATGATCCCAAAATTGGGGATGTCCTTAACCAACAAGCTGCGGCGTATTTAGAGCGGCTCAAACATCATCCAAGTCGTCTAGCTAAACGCCTGCTCAGGACGCGTAGAAGGAGAAGGCCCCGGAGACTGTATCCTGTTGACCTTGCGGAGAGATCTTTGTAATTACGTTAAAGTTTAATCATTTATTTCAGGGGAAAACGACCTCAAAAACAACAACAAAAATGAAAACCAGTTTTTTGCTGATGGCGACATTCGGCATTCGGTATTTTGTGTCGCTCTTTGCTATGTTTTCAATAATTCTTGCCATTATAAGCTTTGCCAGAGTTGTTATGTTTCTTGCTATTATTGCTGCTGTTGTGGTTGTTGACGATCAGCGCTATTTACTTTTTTCCGTGCAACTCCCAAACTTGAATGGGTTCATTCGTGTGCATTGTTTCAAAATTAAACCCTTTTATCAGATTTCCTTCTGAGTGTTCTCATCCCTTTCCGCAGGTGTAAGGGGCAAGCTCAGTTGCCCACAAAATGGCTGAGACACGTAAATTGAGGATGACGCATCTGTTTGCCAAACGCTTCTCATTTTCATCGTACATAATTGGATAAGTGAAATTATGTTCTTCCGAGTTATTTTTGGTTAATAATATGAAAAACTAGCAGGGACCCGGCGCTTTGCGGCCTTTGCGTGCGTCACGCTCTTCGGGTGTTTCAGTAGCTCTGCACTCTGTCTACTGCTGCCACTGCTGTGGCACTTCGTAATCTTCACTTTTTTGATTTTTTTTTCATTCGAATATTTGAAAATTTCGACTTTGTACAATTTTACAATTTTATAGTAAAAGTAGTCGAAAAATTTTATATCACAACGTAAACCTATTTCTAATCATATAACTTTGATAAAGGAATCACAAAGAATTGAAATTTAGAAAATATATTTATTGAATTATAGAAAACAAACTTGAGGAGCTCGACATCACCAGATCACCAGATCACCAGATCGCATGTAAGTATGTGTTCATCTATTGATATCCTTACGTTGTTTTTTGGATTGAGTGCTCTAGAAGTGAATCACTGCGAAACTGGTCAACTGATTCAATTCAACTAATTTCAGAGCTCTCAGAGATAATCGCAATCCTTTCTATGAGGATTGAACAAACGGTATCCGTGTAACGAATAAAGACGCACGTTTTCACAATTTTTCATTCAGATTCCACGTTATCAATAATCATGAATTTCTGCCAACTTTTAGAGAACTGTAAAGCGGTCCACGCGTTGCGTCGTATCTGCTTGTGGTTCGTCGTCAGCAATCCCCGTCCGTCCCTTCCATAGAAGAGACATTTTCTCAGCCTTGAATACAACATATTGTTTTCCACGCCAACTCAGATACTGCTACTTCGCGAACTTTCCTCCGACTATCGATATCCTAGGAGTAGCTATGTGCTAGATGGTATGCCCACTACCATCGAAAAGCAGTTGTAAAACCATGATTAAATTCGTTTAACCAATTTGCCATAGTTGTCCAAGGGCCTACCCAAAGGCAGCATCCAACTTCGCTTCTACTTTATTCCCTCCTTACAATAGATACAAAATTATACAAGTAAATATTTAAATATCTTGTACAACGTGTAGGTAACAAAACCTAATACCAGGAAAGGGTTTATCGTGCAGACCATATTCGTTTTAACGAACGAGGCAAAAGCTACTTCAATTGTTTGCGGTGAGCGGGAGAGTTAGTAGACCGGTGACCACTAATAGATCGCGCTCTTTCTCCCACCAGCATAATTTCACAGGTAATTCCATCGAACATATCAAGTGCCGCTCTTTGATTTAATTGACTAACTAAAACCGTTCAGATCAATAGAGCAGCAGCAATCAAGACGACAACACGTAAAAGTTCAAGTTCATCGAAGATTTCAAAGTCGAAAATGGTTAAATGGCACGAATTTGCTAGAAGGATGCGTCAAAAACATCCAGACATTGACGTTGATATCACTAACTTGTTAGTGAAACGCCAATGCACGTCGCCTGAAAATGGCATATGCTTGTCCGAGTTGCGTGGTAAGTGTGCTGTGAGAAGCTTTCCGGAGCCTTCATCTACCTTGAACTACCGATTATTTTCATTTACCTTTTAGCCGCCTACAAGGAAGACACAGAGTACGAATTCCCTGTCAAGGCCAGCATTTCAGTTCAAGTGGAGTTTCTGATGACTGTACCTTATGTAGCGGTCTACTGCAATAACCGGGGCACGCTGTTCATATACACGGTTAAGTCTAAGTTATAAGTTTATTCCATAAACATACATTTTAATTAATATATATTTTAAATTATAAACTATTAAATTACAAGCAATCGAGATTTAAAAAAAATATAATAATGTTAATCATATAATTGTAGAACAGTTCAAAAATTAATTTAAATAAAAAGAGAATTAAAAAATAATTTAAAAAAAACGCTTGAAAGTAAATTATTTTCGTTTCGATGAGAATTTTTCCAACAATTATTTTTACAGCTAAAGTTTAAAATGAAAAAATGGTAATGTAAAGAAAATAAAAGAGCGATACTTTCCGCTAGAAAATTATTAAGAAATAATTTTAAAAAGGCAAGAAAGGAATAATAGCCGATGAGAAGTGCTACTGAATTGGATACACAAAAAACTATATTAAAAAAATATATATATATATTTTGTTTACTGTTGCAAAAAATGTCTGTGTGTCGCTTTTCTATATACAAAAAATGATAATAAAAAAATAAATGAAAAATTATTTAACTTAAATGTAAAAAATGTTCAAAATATAATTATCGTACAGCGCTCAGCGCTTGAAACTATCATCGCTGAATATAACTCATTTGTCCGTTTACTACTGTACCCAGAAAAATATGAGCACCTAACATTCGCGGTTATTATGAAAGTATTTAATAATCTCTTTCTAAATTGACAGTTTTGTCCTTGATATCTAAGTCATGGAGGCGATCATGCAAATTAGCCTCCAAGAACGATTCAGAAGCGCTGTAGAAATATCATCGGAGGTGCAACAAAATTTTGGAAAGGATATTTCCGCTCAAACAATTCAACGTCGGCTAAAAGATACGGGTTTATTCGCAAGAAAAACTGCAAATAAGCCCCTTTTTACTGATCGAATGAAAAAAGAAAATCGCTGGAATATGAGGAAGCTGAAATATGGAGTGAATATGAGTGATCACGCATTATATTTTCGGATGTATCCAAATTCAACCGCAATGGGCCCGACGGCTGCCGCATAGTCCGGCGTAGAAAAGAGAATGTTATTCTGAAAACTGTGGTATTGCCACCGTAAAGCATTCGCCTTATATCACGATATGAGGGTGCATATGATAGAAGGTATGGTAAAAGCGAAAAGTACAAAGAAATTATTTTCAATGGAGTTGTGCCCACAATGGAAGCCGCTACTGAACAGAAAGGGGAGCCTATTTTTCCAGACGATTCTGCACCTTGTCATTGTGCGCGCTCTGTAACGAATTTGTGTAACTTCATTCCCCTATTCATCTATTCAAATAATTTTAAACATTTTCAAACGACAGTTTACCATTTTGAAGGAGGAATGGGTATTAAGTCATTAGATTGGCCAGGTAAAACCAGCGACCCTAATTTCATAGAAAATGTTTGGGCCCTTATGACTGCCAAAAAAAGAATGCGGAAATAGTAAAAGTTTGGTTTGAGGAAATAACAGTAGAATATTTGATGGCTTTATATGCACCAATGCCAAATGTCTGTCCCAATTTTACAGCTAATTTGCTCCGAATCTACCAGACCGAATAAGTTGTGTGAATAAAAGGGCTTGTTGCAAGGGTCTCAAATATATATTTTTTATAAAATTAAAATAAATTAATTTAAGAAAATAGATTAAAGTGGATCAACCTCCCTGATCCCTGAAAACTACTGAGCCTAAAATGTTGAAAAAGCAATGGGTGAATGGCACTTTTTCTACAGACTTTCATTTCAGCAGTGTGAACTACTACTACTGTTCATCAAGAATAGCACACCTTATGCTTTCTGGAGCTGCATAGCCATTAAGAACAAAACAATATTTAATTTTGGATTTTTGCGGAAAAAAAGCCCATAACTGGACTGGCTACTAAACGGCAGAAACAAGCTGTCGCTGCAGAGCAAGATCAGCATTTACAAGGCAATAATTGCACGTGCATGGCGCTATGGAATGCAAGTCTATAGCATTGCTGCTACGACGCACCTTGCTAAGATCAGAGCTTTCAAGCGAAGGCACCCCTTGGTATAAGCGGACAGAGAACCTTGAAAGGGATTTAAATGATCCCAAAATTGGGGATGTCCTTAACCAACAAGCTGCGGCGTATTTAGAGCGGCTCAAACATCATCCAAGTCGTCTAGCTAAACGCCTGCTCAGGACGCGTAGAAGGAGAAGGCCCCGGAGACTGTATCCTGTTGACCTTGCGGAGAGATCTTTGTAATTACGTTAAAGTTTAATCATTTATTTCAGGGGAAAACGACCTCAAAAACAACAACAAAAATGAAAACCAGTTTTTTGCTGATGGCGACATTCGGCATTCGGTATTTTGTGTCGCTCTTTGCTATGTTTTCAATAATTCTTGCCATTATAAGCTTTGCCAGAGTTGTTATGTTTCTTGCTATTATTGCTGCTGTTGTGGTTGTTGACGATCAGCGCTATTTACTTTTTTCCGTGCAACTCCCAAACTTGAATGGGTTCATTCGTGTGCATTGTTTCAAAATTAAACCCTTTTATCAGATTTCCTTCTGAGTGTTCTCATCCCTTTCCGCAGGTGTAAGGGGCAAGCTCAGTTGCCCACAAAATGGCTGAGACACGTAAATTGAGGATGACGCATCTGTTTGCCAAACGCTTCTCATTTTCATCGTACATAATTGGATAAGTGAAATTATGTTCTTCCGAGTTATTTTTGGTTAATAATATGAAAAACTAGCAGGGACCCGGCGCTTTGCGGCCTTTGCGTGCGTCACGCTCTTCGGGTGTTTCAGTAGCTCTGCACTCTGTCTACTGCTGCCACTGCTGTGGCACTTCGTAATCTTCACTTTTTTGATTTTTTTTTCATTCGAATATTTGAAAATTTCGACTTTGTACAATTTTACAATTTTATAGTAAAAGTAGTCGAAAAATTTTATATCACAACGTAAACCTATTTCTAATCATATAACTTTGATAAAGGAATCACAAAGAATTGAAATTTAGAAAATATATTTATTGAATTATAGAAAACAAACTTGAGGAGCTCGACATCACCAGATCACCAGATCACCAGATCGCATGTAAGTATGTGTTCATCTATTGATATCCTTACGTTGTTTTTTGGATTGAGTGCTCTAGAAGTGAATCACTGCGAAACTGGTCAACTGATTCAATTCAACTAATTTCAGAGCTCTCAGAGATAATCGCAATCCTTTCTATGAGGATTGAACAAACGGTATCCGTGTAACGAATAAAGACGCACGTTTTCACAATTTTTCATTCAGATTCCACGTTATCAATAATCATGAATTTCTGCCAACTTTTAGAGAACTGTAAAGCGGTCCACGCGTTGCGTCGTATCTGCTTGTGGTTCGTCGTCAGCAATCCCCGTCCGTCCCTTCCATAGAAGAGACATTTTCTCAGCCTTGAATACAACATATTGTTTTCCACGCCAACTCAGATACTGCTACTTCGCGAACTTTCCTCCGACTATCGATATCCTAGGAGTAGCTATGTGCTAGATGGTATGCCCACTACCATCGAAAAGCAGTTGTAAAACCATGATTAAATTCGTTTAACCAATTTGCCATAGTTGTCCAAGGGCCTACCCAAAGGCAGCATCCAACTTCGCTTCTACTTTATTCCCTCCTTACAATAGATACAAAATTATACAAGTAAATATTTAAATATCTTGTACAACGTGTAGGTAACAAAACCTAATACCAGGAAAGGGTTTATCGTGCAGACCATATTCGTTTTAACGAACGAGGCAAAAGCTACTTCAATTGTTTGCGGTGAGCGGGAGAGTTAGTAGACCGGTGACCACTAATAGATCGCGCTCTTTCTCCCACCAGCATAATTTCACAGGTAATTCCATCGAACATATCAAGTGCCGCTCTTTGATTTAATTGACTAACTAAAACCGTTCAGATCAATAGAGCAGCAGCAATCAAGACGACAACACGTAAAAGTTCAAGTTCATCGAAGATTTCAAAGTCGAAAATGGTTAAATGGCACGAATTTGCTAGAAGGATGCGTCAAAAACATCCAGACATTGACGTTGATATCACTAACTTGTTAGTGAAACGCCAATGCACGTCGCCTGAAAATGGCATATGCTTGTCCGAGTTGCGTGGTAAGTGTGCTGTGAGAAGCTTTCCGGAGCCTTCATCTACCTTGAACTACCGATTATTTTCATTTACCTTTTAGCCGCCTACAAGGAAGACACAGAGTACGAATTCCCTGTCAAGGCCAGCATTTCAGTTCAAGTGGAGTTTCTGATGACTGTACCTTATGTAGCGGTCTACTGCAATAACCGGGGCACGCTGTTCATATACACGGTTAAGTCTAAGTTATAAGTTTATTCCATAAACATACATTTTAATTAATATATATTTTAAATTATAAACTATTAAATTACAAGCAATCGAGATTTAAAAAAAATATAATAATGTTAATCATATAATTGTAGAACAGTTCAAAAATTAATTTAAATAAAAAGAGAATTAAAAAATAATTTAAAAAAAACGCTTGAAAGTAAATTATTTTCGTTTCGATGAGAATTTTTCCAACAATTATTTTTACAGCTAAAGTTTAAAATGAAAAAATGGTAATGTAAAGAAAATAAAAGAGCGATACTTTCCGCTAGAAAATTATTAAGAAATAATTTTAAAAAGGCAAGAAAGGAATAATAGCCGATGAGAAGTGCTACTGAATTGGATACACAAAAAACTATATTAAAAAAATATATATATATATTTTGTTTACTGTTGCAAAAAATGTCTGTGTGTCGCTTTTCTATATACAAAAAATGATAATAAAAAAATAAATGAAAAATTATTTAACTTAAATGTAAAAAATGTTCAAAATATAATTATCGTACAGCGCTCAGCGCTTGAAACTATCATCGCTGAATATAACTCATTTGTCCGTTTACTACTGTACCCAGAAAAATATGAGCACCTAACATTCGCGGTTATTATGAAAGTATTTAATAATCTCTTTCTAAATTGACAGTTTTGTCCTTGATATCTAAGTCATGGAGGCGATCATGCAAATTAGCCTCCAAGAACGATTCAGAAGCGCTGTAGAAATATCATCGGAGGTGCAACAAAATTTTGGAAAGGATATTTCCGCTCAAACAATTCAACGTCGGCTAAAAGATACGGGTTTATTCGCAAGAAAAACTGCAAATAAGCCCCTTTTTACTGATCGAATGAAAAAAGAAAATCGCTGGAATATGAGGAAGCTGAAATATGGAGTGAATATGAGTGATCACGCATTATATTTTCGGATGTATCCAAATTCAACCGCAATGGGCCCGACGGCTGCCGCATAGTCCGGCGTAGAAAAGAGAATGTTATTCTGAAAACTGTGGTATTGCCACCGTAAAGCATTCGCCTTATATCACGATATGAGGGTGCATATGATAGAAGGTATGGTAAAAGCGAAAAGTACAAAGAAATTATTTTCAATGGAGTTGTGCCCACAATGGAAGCCGCTACTGAACAGAAAGGGGAGCCTATTTTTCCAGACGATTCTGCACCTTGTCATTGTGCGCGCTCTGTAACGAATTTGTGTAACTTCATTCCCCTATTCATCTATTCAAATAATTTTAAACATTTTCAAACGACAGTTTACCATTTTGAAGGAGGAATGGGTATTAAGTCATTAGATTGGCCAGGTAAAACCAGCGACCCTAATTTCATAGAAAATGTTTGGGCCCTTATGACTGCCAAAAAAAGAATGCGGAAATAGTAAAAGTTTGGTTTGAGGAAATAACAGTAGAATATTTGATGGCTTTATATGCACCAATGCCAAATGTCTGTCCCAATTTTACAGCTAATTTGCTCCGAATCTACCAGACCGAATAAGTTGTGTGAATAAAAGGGCTTGTTGCAAGGGTCTCAAATATATATTTTTTATAAAATTAAAATAAATTAATTTAAGAAAATAGATTAAAGTGGATCAACCTCCCTGATCCCTGAAAACTACTGAGCCTAAAATGTTGAAAAAGCAATGGGTGAATGGCACTTTTTCTACAGACTTTCATTTCAGCAGTGTGAACTACTACTACTGTTCATCAAGAATAGCACACCTTATGCTTTCTGGAGCTGCATAGCCATTAAGAACAAAACAATATTTAATTTTGGATTTTTGCGGAAAAAAAGCCCATAACTGGACTGGCTACTAAACGGCAGAAACAAGCTGTCGCTGCAGAGCAAGATCAGCATTTACAAGGCAATAATTGCACGTGCATGGCGCTATGGAATGCAAGTCTATAGCATTGCTGCTACGACGCACCTTGCTAAGATCAGAGCTTTCAAGCGAAGGCACCCCTTGGTATAAGCGGACAGAGAACCTTGAAAGGGATTTAAATGATCCCAAAATTGGGGATGTCCTTAACCAACAAGCTGCGGCGTATTTAGAGCGGCTCAAACATCATCCAAGTCGTCTAGCTAAACGCCTGCTCAGGACGCGTAGAAGGAGAAGGCCCCGGAGACTGTATCCTGTTGACCTTGCGGAGAGATCTTTGTAATTACGTTAAAGTTTAATCATTTATTTCAGGGGAAAACGACCTCAAAAACAACAACAAAAATGAAAACCAGTTTTTTGCTGATGGCGACATTCGGCATTCGGTATTTTGTGTCGCTCTTTGCTATGTTTTCAATAATTCTTGCCATTATAAGCTTTGCCAGAGTTGTTATGTTTCTTGCTATTATTGCTGCTGTTGTGGTTGTTGACGATCAGCGCTATTTACTTTTTTCCGTGCAACTCCCAAACTTGAATGGGTTCATTCGTGTGCATTGTTTCAAAATTAAACCCTTTTATCAGATTTCCTTCTGAGTGTTCTCATCCCTTTCCGCAGGTGTAAGGGGCAAGCTCAGTTGCCCACAAAATGGCTGAGACACGTAAATTGAGGATGACGCATCTGTTTGCCAAACGCTTCTCATTTTCATCGTACATAATTGGATAAGTGAAATTATGTTCTTCCGAGTTATTTTTGGTTAATAATATGAAAAACTAGCAGGGACCCGGCGCTTTGCGGCCTTTGCGTGCGTCACGCTCTTCGGGTGTTTCAGTAGCTCTGCACTCTGTCTACTGCTGCCACTGCTGTGGCACTTCGTAATCTTCACTTTTTTGATTTTTTTTTCATTCGAATATTTGAAAATTTCGACTTTGTACAATTTTACAATTTTATAGTAAAAGTAGTCGAAAAATTTTATATCACAACGTAAACCTATTTCTAATCATATAACTTTGATAAAGGAATCACAAAGAATTGAAATTTAGAAAATATATTTATTGAATTATAGAAAACAAACTTGAGGAGCTCGACATCACCAGATCACCAGATCACCAGATCGCATGTAAGTATGTGTTCATCTATTGATATCCTTACGTTGTTTTTTGGATTGAGTGCTCTAGAAGTGAATCACTGCGAAACTGGTCAACTGATTCAATTCAACTAATTTCAGAGCTCTCAGAGATAATCGCAATCCTTTCTATGAGGATTGAACAAACGGTATCCGTGTAACGAATAAAGACGCACGTTTTCACAATTTTTCATTCAGATTCCACGTTATCAATAATCATGAATTTCTGCCAACTTTTAGAGAACTGTAAAGCGGTCCACGCGTTGCGTCGTATCTGCTTGTGGTTCGTCGTCAGCAATCCCCGTCCGTCCCTTCCATAGAAGAGACATTTTCTCAGCCTTGAATACAACATATTGTTTTCCACGCCAACTCAGATACTGCTACTTCGCGAACTTTCCTCCGACTATCGATATCCTAGGAGTAGCTATGTGCTAGATGGTATGCCCACTACCATCGAAAAGCAGTTGTAAAACCATGATTAAATTCGTTTAACCAATTTGCCATAGTTGTCCAAGGGCCTACCCAAAGGCAGCATCCAACTTCGCTTCTACTTTATTCCCTCCTTACAATAGATACAAAATTATACAAGTAAATATTTAAATATCTTGTACAACGTGTAGGTAACAAAACCTAATACCAGGAAAGGGTTTATCGTGCAGACCATATTCGTTTTAACGAACGAGGCAAAAGCTACTTCAATTGTTTGCGGTGAGCGGGAGAGTTAGTAGACCGGTGACCACTAATAGATCGCGCTCTTTCTCCCACCAGCATAATTTCACAGGTAATTCCATCGAACATATCAAGTGCCGCTCTTTGATTTAATTGACTAACTAAAACCGTTCAGATCAATAGAGCAGCAGCAATCAAGACGACAACACGTAAAAGTTCAAGTTCATCGAAGATTTCAAAGTCGAAAATGGTTAAATGGCACGAATTTGCTAGAAGGATGCGTCAAAAACATCCAGACATTGACGTTGATATCACTAACTTGTTAGTGAAACGCCAATGCACGTCGCCTGAAAATGGCATATGCTTGTCCGAGTTGCGTGGTAAGTGTGCTGTGAGAAGCTTTCCGGAGCCTTCATCTACCTTGAACTACCGATTATTTTCATTTACCTTTTAGCCGCCTACAAGGAAGACACAGAGTACGAATTCCCTGTCAAGGCCAGCATTTCAGTTCAAGTGGAGTTTCTGATGACTGTACCTTATGTAGCGGTCTACTGCAATAACCGGGGCACGCTGTTCATATACACGGTTAAGTCTAAGTTATAAGTTTATTCCATAAACATACATTTTAATTAATATATATTTTAAATTATAAACTATTAAATTACAAGCAATCGAGATTTAAAAAAAATATAATAATGTTAATCATATAATTGTAGAACAGTTCAAAAATTAATTTAAATAAAAAGAGAATTAAAAAATAATTTAAAAAAAACGCTTGAAAGTAAATTATTTTCGTTTCGATGAGAATTTTTCCAACAATTATTTTTACAGCTAAAGTTTAAAATGAAAAAATGGTAATGTAAAGAAAATAAAAGAGCGATACTTTCCGCTAGAAAATTATTAAGAAATAATTTTAAAAAGGCAAGAAAGGAATAATAGCCGATGAGAAGTGCTACTGAATTGGATACACAAAAAACTATATTAAAAAAATATATATATATATTTTGTTTACTGTTGCAAAAAATGTCTGTGTGTCGCTTTTCTATATACAAAAAATGATAATAAAAAAATAAATGAAAAATTATTTAACTTAAATGTAAAAAATGTTCAAAATATAATTATCGTACAGCGCTCAGCGCTTGAAACTATCATCGCTGAATATAACTCATTTGTCCGTTTACTACTGTACCCAGAAAAATATGAGCACCTAACATTCGCGGTTATTATGAAAGTATTTAATAATCTCTTTCTAAATTGACAGTTTTGTCCTTGATATCTAAGTCATGGAGGCGATCATGCAAATTAGCCTCCAAGAACGATTCAGAAGCGCTGTAGAAATATCATCGGAGGTGCAACAAAATTTTGGAAAGGATATTTCCGCTCAAACAATTCAACGTCGGCTAAAAGATACGGGTTTATTCGCAAGAAAAACTGCAAATAAGCCCCTTTTTACTGATCGAATGAAAAAAGAAAATCGCTGGAATATGAGGAAGCTGAAATATGGAGTGAATATGAGTGATCACGCATTATATTTTCGGATGTATCCAAATTCAACCGCAATGGGCCCGACGGCTGCCGCATAGTCCGGCGTAGAAAAGAGAATGTTATTCTGAAAACTGTGGTATTGCCACCGTAAAGCATTCGCCTTATATCACGATATGAGGGTGCATATGATAGAAGGTATGGTAAAAGCGAAAAGTACAAAGAAATTATTTTCAATGGAGTTGTGCCCACAATGGAAGCCGCTACTGAACAGAAAGGGGAGCCTATTTTTCCAGACGATTCTGCACCTTGTCATTGTGCGCGCTCTGTAACGAATTTGTGTAACTTCATTCCCCTATTCATCTATTCAAATAATTTTAAACATTTTCAAACGACAGTTTACCATTTTGAAGGAGGAATGGGTATTAAGTCATTAGATTGGCCAGGTAAAACCAGCGACCCTAATTTCATAGAAAATGTTTGGGCCCTTATGACTGCCAAAAAAAGAATGCGGAAATAGTAAAAGTTTGGTTTGAGGAAATAACAGTAGAATATTTGATGGCTTTATATGCACCAATGCCAAATGTCTGTCCCAATTTTACAGCTAATTTGCTCCGAATCTACCAGACCGAATAAGTTGTGTGAATAAAAGGGCTTGTTGCAAGGGTCTCAAATATATATTTTTTATAAAATTAAAATAAATTAATTTAAGAAAATAGATTAAAGTGGATCAACCTCCCTGATCCCTGAAAACTACTGAGCCTAAAATGTTGAAAAAGCAATGGGTGAATGGCACTTTTTCTACAGACTTTCATTTCAGCAGTGTGAACTACTACTACTGTTCATCAAGAATAGCACACCTTATGCTTTCTGGAGCTGCATAGCCATTAAGAACAAAACAATATTTAATTTTGGATTTTTGCGGAAAAAAAGCCCATAACTGGACTGGCTACTAAACGGCAGAAACAAGCTGTCGCTGCAGAGCAAGATCAGCATTTACAAGGCAATAATTGCACGTGCATGGCGCTATGGAATGCAAGTCTATAGCATTGCTGCTACGACGCACCTTGCTAAGATCAGAGCTTTCAAGCGAAGGCACCCCTTGGTATAAGCGGACAGAGAACCTTGAAAGGGATTTAAATGATCCCAAAATTGGGGATGTCCTTAACCAACAAGCTGCGGCGTATTTAGAGCGGCTCAAACATCATCCAAGTCGTCTAGCTAAACGCCTGCTCAGGACGCGTAGAAGGAGAAGGCCCCGGAGACTGTATCCTGTTGACCTTGCGGAGAGATCTTTGTAATTACGTTAAAGTTTAATCATTTATTTCAGGGGAAAACGACCTCAAAAACAACAACAAAAATGAAAACCAGTTTTTTGCTGATGGCGACATTCGGCATTCGGTATTTTGTGTCGCTCTTTGCTATGTTTTCAATAATTCTTGCCATTATAAGCTTTGCCAGAGTTGTTATGTTTCTTGCTATTATTGCTGCTGTTGTGGTTGTTGACGATCAGCGCTATTTACTTTTTTCCGTGCAACTCCCAAACTTGAATGGGTTCATTCGTGTGCATTGTTTCAAAATTAAACCCTTTTATCAGATTTCCTTCTGAGTGTTCTCATCCCTTTCCGCAGGTGTAAGGGGCAAGCTCAGTTGCCCACAAAATGGCTGAGACACGTAAATTGAGGATGACGCATCTGTTTGCCAAACGCTTCTCATTTTCATCGTACATAATTGGATAAGTGAAATTATGTTCTTCCGAGTTATTTTTGGTTAATAATATGAAAAACTAGCAGGGACCCGGCGCTTTGCGGCCTTTGCGTGCGTCACGCTCTTCGGGTGTTTCAGTAGCTCTGCACTCTGTCTACTGCTGCCACTGCTGTGGCACTTCGTAATCTTCACTTTTTTGATTTTTTTTTCATTCGAATATTTGAAAATTTCGACTTTGTACAATTTTACAATTTTATAGTAAAAGTAGTCGAAAAATTTTATATCACAACGTAAACCTATTTCTAATCATATAACTTTGATAAAGGAATCACAAAGAATTGAAATTTAGAAAATATATTTATTGAATTATAGAAAACAAACTTGAGGAGCTCGACATCACCAGATCACCAGATCACCAGATCGCATGTAAGTATGTGTTCATCTATTGATATCCTTACGTTGTTTTTTGGATTGAGTGCTCTAGAAGTGAATCACTGCGAAACTGGTCAACTGATTCAATTCAACTAATTTCAGAGCTCTCAGAGATAATCGCAATCCTTTCTATGAGGATTGAACAAACGGTATCCGTGTAACGAATAAAGACGCACGTTTTCACAATTTTTCATTCAGATTCCACGTTATCAATAATCATGAATTTCTGCCAACTTTTAGAGAACTGTAAAGCGGTCCACGCGTTGCGTCGTATCTGCTTGTGGTTCGTCGTCAGCAATCCCCGTCCGTCCCTTCCATAGAAGAGACATTTTCTCAGCCTTGAATACAACATATTGTTTTCCACGCCAACTCAGATACTGCTACTTCGCGAACTTTCCTCCGACTATCGATATCCTAGGAGTAGCTATGTGCTAGATGGTATGCCCACTACCATCGAAAAGCAGTTGTAAAACCATGATTAAATTCGTTTAACCAATTTGCCATAGTTGTCCAAGGGCCTACCCAAAGGCAGCATCCAACTTCGCTTCTACTTTATTCCCTCCTTACAATAGATACAAAATTATACAAGTAAATATTTAAATATCTTGTACAACGTGTAGGTAACAAAACCTAATACCAGGAAAGGGTTTATCGTGCAGACCATATTCGTTTTAACGAACGAGGCAAAAGCTACTTCAATTGTTTGCGGTGAGCGGGAGAGTTAGTAGACCGGTGACCACTAATAGATCGCGCTCTTTCTCCCACCAGCATAATTTCACAGGTAATTCCATCGAACATATCAAGTGCCGCTCTTTGATTTAATTGACTAACTAAAACCGTTCAGATCAATAGAGCAGCAGCAATCAAGACGACAACACGTAAAAGTTCAAGTTCATCGAAGATTTCAAAGTCGAAAATGGTTAAATGGCACGAATTTGCTAGAAGGATGCGTCAAAAACATCCAGACATTGACGTTGATATCACTAACTTGTTAGTGAAACGCCAATGCACGTCGCCTGAAAATGGCATATGCTTGTCCGAGTTGCGTGGTAAGTGTGCTGTGAGAAGCTTTCCGGAGCCTTCATCTACCTTGAACTACCGATTATTTTCATTTACCTTTTAGCCGCCTACAAGGAAGACACAGAGTACGAATTCCCTGTCAAGGCCAGCATTTCAGTTCAAGTGGAGTTTCTGATGACTGTACCTTATGTAGCGGTCTACTGCAATAACCGGGGCACGCTGTTCATATACACGGTTAAGTCTAAGTTATAAGTTTATTCCATAAACATACATTTTAATTAATATATATTTTAAATTATAAACTATTAAATTACAAGCAATCGAGATTTAAAAAAAATATAATAATGTTAATCATATAATTGTAGAACAGTTCAAAAATTAATTTAAATAAAAAGAGAATTAAAAAATAATTTAAAAAAAACGCTTGAAAGTAAATTATTTTCGTTTCGATGAGAATTTTTCCAACAATTATTTTTACAGCTAAAGTTTAAAATGAAAAAATGGTAATGTAAAGAAAATAAAAGAGCGATACTTTCCGCTAGAAAATTATTAAGAAATAATTTTAAAAAGGCAAGAAAGGAATAATAGCCGATGAGAAGTGCTACTGAATTGGATACACAAAAAACTATATTAAAAAAATATATATATATATTTTGTTTACTGTTGCAAAAAATGTCTGTGTGTCGCTTTTCTATATACAAAAAATGATAATAAAAAAATAAATGAAAAATTATTTAACTTAAATGTAAAAAATGTTCAAAATATAATTATCGTACAGCGCTCAGCGCTTGAAACTATCATCGCTGAATATAACTCATTTGTCCGTTTACTACTGTACCCAGAAAAATATGAGCACCTAACATTCGCGGTTATTATGAAAGTATTTAATAATCTCTTTCTAAATTGACAGTTTTGTCCTTGATATCTAAGTCATGGAGGCGATCATGCAAATTAGCCTCCAAGAACGATTCAGAAGCGCTGTAGAAATATCATCGGAGGTGCAACAAAATTTTGGAAAGGATATTTCCGCTCAAACAATTCAACGTCGGCTAAAAGATACGGGTTTATTCGCAAGAAAAACTGCAAATAAGCCCCTTTTTACTGATCGAATGAAAAAAGAAAATCGCTGGAATATGAGGAAGCTGAAATATGGAGTGAATATGAGTGATCACGCATTATATTTTCGGATGTATCCAAATTCAACCGCAATGGGCCCGACGGCTGCCGCATAGTCCGGCGTAGAAAAGAGAATGTTATTCTGAAAACTGTGGTATTGCCACCGTAAAGCATTCGCCTTATATCACGATATGAGGGTGCATATGATAGAAGGTATGGTAAAAGCGAAAAGTACAAAGAAATTATTTTCAATGGAGTTGTGCCCACAATGGAAGCCGCTACTGAACAGAAAGGGGAGCCTATTTTTCCAGACGATTCTGCACCTTGTCATTGTGCGCGCTCTGTAACGAATTTGTGTAACTTCATTCCCCTATTCATCTATTCAAATAATTTTAAACATTTTCAAACGACAGTTTACCATTTTGAAGGAGGAATGGGTATTAAGTCATTAGATTGGCCAGGTAAAACCAGCGACCCTAATTTCATAGAAAATGTTTGGGCCCTTATGACTGCCAAAAAAAGAATGCGGAAATAGTAAAAGTTTGGTTTGAGGAAATAACAGTAGAATATTTGATGGCTTTATATGCACC
>JAWNKX010000759.1:0-18758 GCA_035041755.1 Cacoxenus indagator
CAAAATCAATGATTTTAACATTGCTGGGCAGATTAAATTGCATCACGCCATATTACAAAATGTTCAAGAGAAGGGGTCCAAGGACTGAGTCCTGGGGCACCCCCCTGTTACATCGTGCCATTGTTGTCCTTCGGTAGTGTCGTATAGCAGTACGCGGTGCAAGTGCAAGTGTAAGTCATCGTAACTATCAGTACCATGGGCTCTCGTCTGCTGTCGTCTTGTTTGGATGCAGTCCCTGCGAATATCTGCCAGTTCCTCTGACCACCAAAAAACTGGTATATGGTGTCGGTTATATTGGCGTCTGATCTGCATGCTCGCATTGCATGCATGTTGAACCGCCTGCATAATAGTTTCAGCATCTTCGTCCACATTCCCCGTAAGCTTGAAGTTGGGCATAGTAGACATGAATGCCACCGAGTTTAGGGTTTCCGGTTTGTAGCTTCGTCTTGACGTAATAACTGTCCTAGTAGAGTCACGCGCACCAATGGTGCAAACGACGGCTAGGTTGTCGCTTGCGGTGAAGCAATCGCTCAGGTACCAGGAGGTCGAGCTGAAGAGTGAGCTACTTATGAATGTAAGGTCGATTATGGAGCCCGCCCTGCCATTGCTGAAAGTATGCTCAGATCCTGTATTTGCCACAACAACATCAATAGTTGCAAAGGCTTCCAGGAGAGTGCGTCCTTTAGAGTTGGTCCGAGGGCAACCCCAATCGATTGCCCATGCGTTGAAATTCCCAGCGATAAAGACGGGATGATGACGGCGTGCATATTCAACCAGGTCGTCGAGAATGGCCCCGAAATCCGGGAGCCTGGTACTTGGAGCCAAATATACGCTGTAAAACCACAGTCCACCAATTTGCGATCTTACATAACCACGCGCAGAATGAACGGAGTCAAGTCTTAGCACTCGAGTGTTACACACAAGTATCGCAGATTCGTTCTCCCTATCTGAGCACCATACACTAGGGTTTTTGGTCCTTTTAGGTCCTTAGCCACCGTCACAATAGCAATATCATCAGCAAAATCAATGATTTTAACTTTGCTGGGCAGATTAAATTGCATCACGCCATATTACATAATGTTCCAGAGAAGGGGTCCTATGACTGAGCCCTGGGGCACCCCCCTGCTACACCGTGGCATTGCTGTCCTTCGGTAGTGTCGTATAGCAGTACGCGGTTTTCGAAGTAGCTGCGGATCAACTTACGGAAGTAAGCTGGTACTCGTGCCAGCTTGCCGTGTTAAAGGCGTTCTTCACATCCAAAGTGACCACTAAGCAATACTTTTTAGTACCACCTCTCCATCTAGTGCCTTCAATTGCATTCTGCGCAGTCGTCGTTAGTTCTAGTATAGCATCTACCGTGGATTTCGCTTTGGTGAATCCAAACTGTAATTGCGACGAGCCACCTGATTACTCCAATGCTGCCTCAATCCTCTTCTAACGATCTGTTCGAGGATTTTTCCCGCAGTATCCAGTAGACAGATAGGCCGGTATGACGATGAAACGTTGGATGGTCTACCTGGCTTCGGGAGCAGGACAAGTCTCTGCCTCTTCCATCGTTTTGGAAAAACTCCGCTTATGAGGCAGTTGCTGTATAGCTGCGCGAACTGTTCCGTTCTAATTGCAATGGCCATTTTAAGTGCGTTGTTGGGGATGCCATCTGGGCCACGTGCTTTGCGGTCGTTTATCTTCCTTGCCGCTGACAGAACCTCAGACTCGTAGACTGGATCAACCGGCATAACACTTCCATAAGTATTGGCTCTTGTTCGGCAAAAAGCGTGGACACTATTTGCAACATCTGCTCTTGATCCTGGGGAGCAGTGGCTGCAAAGGAATTTATCTTCTTCGTCACTATTTAAAACGCTTTTCCCCATGGATCTCTGTCGGCGTCATCGCATAACTTAAGAAAGCAACTCTTCTTACTTGAGCGAATAGCTTTTTTCAGCGCCTTACGCTTGATTAGGTAGTGCAAGTGTAAGTCATCGTACCTATCAGTACCATGGGCTCTCGTCTGCTGTCGTCTTGCATGGATGCAGTCCCTGCGAATATCTGCCAGTTCCTGTGACCACCAAAATACTGCTTTATGGTGTCGGTTATATTGGCGTCTGATCTGCATGCTCGCATTGCATGCATGTTGAACCGACTGCATAACAGTTTCAGCATCTTCGTCCACATTCCCCGTAAGCTTGAAGTTGGGCATAGTAGACATGAATGCCACCGAGTTTAGGGTTTCCGGTTTCTAGCTTCGTCTTGACGTAATGGCTGTCCTAGTAGAGTCACACGCACCAATGTTGCAAACGATGGCTATGTGGTCGCTAGCGATGAAGCAATCGCTCAGGTACCAGGAGGTCGAGCTGAAGAGTGAGCCACTTATGAATGTAAGGTCGATTATGGAGCCCGCCCTGCCATTGCTGAAAGTATGCTCAGATCCTGTATTTGCCAGAACAACATCAATAGTTGCAAAGGCTTCCAGGAGAGTGCGTCCTTTAGAGTTGGTCCGAGGGCAACCCCAATCGATTGCCCATGCGTTGAAATCCCCAGCGATAAAGACGGGATGATGACGGCGTGCATATTCAACCAGGTCGTCGAGAATGGCCCCGAAATCCGGGAGGCTGGTACTCGGAGCCAAATATACGCTGTAAAACCACAGTCCACCAATTTGCGATCTTACATAACCACGCGCAGAATGAACGGAGTCAAGTCTTAGCACTCGAGTGTTACACACAAGTATTGCAGATTTGTTCTCCCTATCTGAGCACCATACACTAGGGTTTTTGGTCCTTTTAGGTCCTTAGCCACCGTCACAATAGCAATATCATCAGCAAAATCAATGATTTTAACATTGCTGGGCAGATTAAATTGCATCACGCCATATTACAAAATGTTCAAGAGAAGGGGTCCAAGGACTGAGTCCTGGGGCACCCCCCTGTTACATCGTGCCATTGTTGTCCTTCGGTAGTGTCGTATAGCAGTACGCGGTGCAAGTGCAAGTGTAAGTCATCGTAACTATCAGTACCATGGGCTCTCGTCTGCTGTCGTTTTGTTTGGATGCAGTCCCTGCGAATATCTGCCAGTTCCTCTGACCACCAAAAAACTGGTTTATGGTGTCGGTTATATTGGCGTCTGATCTGCATGCTCGCATTGCATGCATGTTGAACCGACTGCATAACAGTTTCAGCATCTTCGTCCACATTCCCCGTAAGCTTGAAGTTGGGCATAGTAGACATGAATGCCACCGAGTTTAGGGTTTCCGGTTTGTAGCTTCGTCTTGACGTAATAACTGTCCTAGTAGAGTCACGCGCACCAATGGTGCAAACGACGGCTAGGTTGTCGCTTGCGGTGAAGCAATCGCTCAGGTACCAGGAGGTCGAGCTGAAGAGTGAGCTACTTATGAATGTAAGGTCGATTATGGAGCCCGCCCTGCCATTGCTGAAAGTATGCTCAGATCCTGTATTTGCCACAACAACATCAATAGTTGCAAAGGCTTCCAGGAGAGTGCGTCCTTTAGAGTTGGTCCGAGGGCAACCCCAATCGATTGCCCATGCGTTGAAATTCCCAGCGATAAAGACGGGATGATGACGGCGTGCATATTCAACCAGGTCGTCGAGAATGGCCCCGAAATCCGGGAGACTGGTACTTGGAGCCAAATATACGCTGTAAAACCACAGTCCACCAATTTGCGATCTTACATAACCACGCGCAGAATGAACGGAGTCAAGTCTTAGCACTCGAGTGTTACACACAAGTATCGCAGATTTGTTCTCCCTATCTGAGCACCATACACTAGGGTTTTTTGTCCTTTTAGGTCCTTAGCCACCGTCACAATAGCAATATCATCAGCAAAATCAATGATTTTAACATTGCTGGGCAGATTAAATTGCATCACGCCATATTACAAAATGTTCAAGAGAAGGGGTCCAAGGACTGAGTCCTGGGGCACCCCCTGTTACATCGTGCCATTGTTGTCCTTCGGTAGTGTCGTATAGCAGTTCTTACTTGAGCGAATAGCCTTTTTCAGCGCCTTACGCTTGATTAGGTATTGCAAGTGTAAGTCATCGAAACTATCAGTACCATGGGCTCTCGTCTGCTGTCGTCTTGTTTGGATGCAGTCCCTGCGAATATCTGCCAATTCCTCTGACCACCAAAAAACTGGTATATGGTGTCGGTTATATTGGCGTCTGATCTGCATGCTCGCATTGCATGCATGTTGAACCGCCTGCATAATAGTTTCAGCATCTTCGTCCACATGCCCCGTAAGCTTGAAGTTGGGCATAGTAGACATGAATGCCACCGAGTTTAGGGTTTCCGGTTTGTAGCTTCGTCTTGACGTAATAACTGTCCTAGTAGAGTCACGCGCACCAATGGTGCAAACGACGGCTAGGTTGTCGCTTGCGGTGAAGCAATCGCTCAGGTACCAGGAGGTCGAGCTGAAGAGTGAGCTACTTATGAATGTAAGGTGCGATTTGGAGCCCGCCCTGCCATTGCTGAAAGTATGCTCAGTCCTGTATTTGCCACAACAACATCAATAGTTGCAAAGGCTTCCAGGAGAGTGCGTCCTTTAGAGTTGGTCCGAGGGCAACCCCAATCGATTGCCCATGCGTTGAAATTCCCAGCGATAAAGACGGGATGATGACGGCGTGCATATTCAACCAGGTCGTCGAGAATGGCCCCGAAATCCGGGAGCCTGGTACTTGGAGCCAAATATACGCTGTAAAACCACAGTCCACCAATTTGCGATCTTACATAACCACGCGCAGAATGAACGGAGTCAAGTCTTAGCACTCGAGTAGTTACACACAAGTATCGCAGATTTGTTCTCCCTATCTGAGCACCATACACTAGGGTTTTTGGTCCTTTTAGGTCCTTAGCCACCGTCACAATAGCAATATCATCAGCAAAATCAATGATTTTAACATTGCTGGGCAGATTAAATTTCATCACGCCATATTACAAAATGTTCAAGAGAAGGGGTCCAAGGACTGAGACCTGGGGCACCCCCTGTTACATCGTGCCATTGTTGTCCTTCGGTAGTGTCGTATAGCAGTACGCGAGCTGCAAGTGCAAGTGTAAGTCATCGTAACTATCAGTACCATGGGCTCTCGTCTGCTGTCGTCTTGTTTGGATGCAGTCCCTGCGAATATCTGCCAATTCCTCTGACCACCAAACAACTGGTATATGGTGTCGGTTATATTGGCGTCTGATCTGCATGCTCGCATTGCATGCATGTTGAACCGCCTGCATAATAGTTTCAGCATCTTCGTCCACATTCCCCGTAAGCTTGAAGTTGGGCATAGTAGACATGAATGCCACCGAGTTTAGGGTTTCCGGTTTGTAGCTTCGTCTTGACGTAATAACTGTCCTAGTAGAGTCACGCGCACCAATGGTGCAAACGACGGCTAGGTTGTCGCTTGCGATGAAGCAATCGCTCAGGTACCAGGAGGTCGAGCTGAAGAGTGAGCTACTTATGAATGTAAGTCGGTGGATTATGGAGCCCGCCCTGCCATTGCTGAAAGTATGCTCAGATCCTGTATTTGCCAGAACAACATCAATAGTTGCAAAGGCTTCCAGGAGAGTGCGTCCTTTAGAGTTGGTCCGAGGGCAACCCCAATCGATTGCCCATGCGTTGAAATCCCCAGCGATAAAGACGGGATGATGACGGCGTGCATATTCAACCAGGTCGTCGAGAATGGCCCCGAAATCCGGGAGGCTGGTACTCGGAGCCAAATATACGCTGTAAAACCACAGTCCACCAATTTGCGATCTTACATAACCACGCGCAGAATGAACGGAGTCAAGTCTTAGCACTCAAGTGTTACACACAAGTATTGCAGATTTGTTCTCCCTATCTGAGCACCATACACTAGGGTTTTTGTCCTTTTAGGTCCTTAGCCACCGTCACAATAGCAATATCATCAGCAAAATCAATGATTTTAACATTGCTGGGCAGATTAAATTGCATCACGCCATATTACAAAATGTTCAAGAGAAGGGGTCCAAGGACTGAGTCCTGGGGCACCCCCCTGTTACATCGTGCCATTGTTGTCCTTCGGTAGTGTCGTATAGCAGTACGCGGTGCAAGTGCAAGTGTAAGTCATCGTAACTATCAGTACCATGGGCTCTCGTCTGCTGTCGTTTTGTTTGGATGCAGTCCCTGCGAATATCTGCCAGTTCCTCTGACCACCAAAAAACTGGTTTATGGTGTCGGTTATATTGGCGTCTGATCTGCATGCTCGCATTGCATGCATGTTGAACCGCCTGCATAATAGTTTCAGCATCTTCGTCCACATTCCCCGTAAGCTTGAAGTTGGGCATAGTAGACATGAATGCCACCGAGTTTAGGGTTTCCGGTTTGTAGCTTCGTCTTGACGTAATAACTGTCCTAGTAGAGTCACGCGCACCAATGGTGCAAACGACGGCTAGGTTGTCGCTTGCGGTGAAGCAATCGCTCAGGTACCAGGAGGTCGAGCTGAAGAGTGAGCTACTTATGAAGATGTAAGGTCGATTATGGAGCCCGCCCTGCCATTGCTGAAAGTATGCTCAGATCCTGTATTTGCCACAACAACATCAATAGTTGCAAAGGCTTCCAGGAGAGTGCGTCCTTTAGAGTTGGTCCGAGGGCAACCCCAATCGATTGCCCATGCGTTGAAATTCCCAGCGATAAAGACGGGATGATGACGGCGTGCATATTCAACCAGGTCGTCGAGAATGGCCCCGAAATCCGGGAGACTGGTACTTGGAGCCAAATATACGCTGTAAAACCACAGTCCACCAATTTGCGATCTTACATAACCACGCGCAGAATGAACGGAGTCAAGTCTTAGCACTCGAGTGTTACACACAAGTATCGCAGATTTGTTCTCCCTATCTGAGCACCATACACTAGGGTTTTTGGTCCTTTTAGGTCCTTAGCCACCGTCACAATAGCAATATCATCAGCAAAATCAATGATTTTAACATTGCTGGGCAGATTAAATTGCATCACGCCATATTAACAAATGTTCAAGAGAAGGGGTCCAAGGACTGAGTCCTGGGGCACCCCCTGTTACATCGTGCCATTGTTGTCCTTCGGTAGTGTCGTATAGCAGTACGCAGCGTGCAAGTGCAAGTGTAAGTCATCGTAACTATCAGTACCATGGGCTCTCGTCTGCTGTCGTCTTGTTTGGATGCAGTCCCTGCGAATATCTGCCAATTCCTCTGACCACCAAAAAACTGGTATATGGTGTCGGTTATATTGGCGTCTGATCTGCATGCTCGCATTGCATGCATGTTGAACCGCCTGCATAATAGTTTCAGCATCTTCGTCCACATGCCCCGTAAGCTTGAAGTTGGGCATAGTAGACATGAATGCCACCGAGTTTAGGGTTTCCGGTTTGTAGCTTCGTCTTGACGTAATAACTGTCCTAGTAGAGTCACGCGCACCAATGGTGCAAACGACGGCTAGGTTGTCGCTTGCGGTGAAGCAATCGCTCAGGTACCAGGAGGTCGCGAGCTGAAGAGTGAGCTACTTATGAATGTAAGGTCGATTATGGAGCCCGCCCTGCCATTGCTGAAAGTATGCTCAGATCCTGTATTTGCCACAACAACATCAATAGTTGCAAAGGCTTCCAGGAGAGTGCGTCCTTTAGAGTTGGTCCGAGGGCAACCCCAATCGATTGCCCATGCGTTGAAATTCCCAGCGATAAAGACGGGATGATGACGGCGTGCATATTCAACCAGGTCGTCGAGAATGGCCCCGAAATCCGGGAGCCTGGTACTTGGAGCCAAATATACGCTGTAAAACCACAGTCCACCAATTTGCGATCTTACATAACCACGCGCAGAATGAACGGAGTCAAGTCTTAGCACTCGAGTAGTTACACACAAGTATCGCAGATTTGTTCTCCCTATCTGAGCACCATACACTAGGGTTTTTGGTCCTTTTAGGTCCTTAGCCACCGTCACAATAGCAATATCATCAGCAAAATCAATGATTTTAACATTGCTGGGCAGATTAAATTTCATCACGCCATATTACAAAATGTTCAAGAGAAGGGGTCCAAGGACTGAGTCCTGGGGCACCCCCTGTTACATCGTGCCATTGTTGTCCTTCGGTAGTGTCGTATAGCAGCTACGGCGGCCCAGCGCCTCGCGAAGGTTGCAAGTGTAAGTCATCGTAACTATCAGTACCATGGGCTCTCGTCTGCTGTCGTCTTGTTTGGATGCAGTCCCTGCGAATATCTGCCAATTCCTCTGACCACCAAAAAACTGGTATATGGTGTCGGTTATATTGGCGTCTGATCTGCATGCTCGCATTGCATGCATGTTGAACCGCCTGCATAATAGTTTCAGCATCTTCGTCCACATTCCCCGTAAGCTTGAAGTTGGGCATAGTAGACATGAATGCCACCGAGTTTAGGGTTTCCGGTTTGTAGCTTCGTCTTGACGTAATAACTGTCCTAGTAGAGTCACGCGCACCAATGGTGCAAACGACGGCTAGGTTGTCGCTTGCGGTGAAGCAATCGCTCAGGTACCAGGAGGTCGAGCTGAAGAGTGAGCTACTTATGAATGTAAGGTCGATTATGGAGCCCGCCCTGCCATTGCTGAAAGTATGCTCAGATCCTGTATTTGCCAGAACAACATCAATAGTTGCAAAGGCTTCCAGGAGAGTGCGTCCTTTAGAGTTGGTCCGAGGGCAACCCCAATCGATTGCCCATGCGTTGAAATCCCCAGCGATAAAGACGGGATGATGACGGCGTGCATATTCAACCAGGTCGTCGAGAATGGCCCCGAAATCCGGGAGGCTGGTACTCGGAGCCAAATATACGCTGTAAAACCACAGTCCACCAATTTGCGATCTTACATAACCACGCGCAGAATGAACGGAGTCAAGTCTTAGCACTCGAGTGTTACACACAAGTATCGCAGATTTGTTCTCCCTATCTGAGCACCATACACTAGGGTTTTTGGTCCTTTTAGGTCCTTAGCCACCGTCACAATAGCAATATCATCAGCAAAATCAATGATTTTAACATTGCTGGGCAGATTAAATTGCATCACGCCATATTACAAAATGTTCAAGAGAAGGGGTCCAAGGACTGAGTCCTGGGGCACCCCCCTGTTACATCGTGCCATTGTTGTCCTTCGGTAGTGTCGTATAGCAGTACGCGGTGCAAGTGCAAGTGTAAGTCATCGTAACTATCAGTACCATGGGCTCTCGTCTGCTGTCGTTTTGTTTGGATGCAGTCCCTGCGAATATCTGCCAGTTCCTCTGACCACCAAAAAACTGGTTTATGGTGTCGGTTATATTGGCGTCTGATCTGCATGCTCGCATTGCATGCATGTTGAACCGCCTGCATAATAGTTTCAGCATCTTCGTCCACATTCCCCGTAAGCTTGAAGTTGGGCATAGTAGACATGAATGCCACCGAGTTTAGGGTTTCCGGTTTGTAGCTTCGTCTTGACGTAATAACTGTCCTAGTAGAGTCACGCGCACCAATGGTGCAAACGACGGCTAGGTTGTCGCTTGCGGTGAAGCAATCGCTCAGGTACCAGGAGGTCGAGCTGAAGAGTGAGCTACTTATGAATGTAAGGTCGATTATGGAGCCCGCCCTGCCATTGCTGAAAGTATGCTCAGTCCTGTATTTGCCAAACAACATCAATATCAAGGCTTCCAGAAGTGCGTCCTTTAGAGTTGGTCCGAGGGCAACCCCAATCGATTGCCCATGCGTTGAAATCCCCAGCGATAAAGACGGATGATGACGGCGTGCATATTCAACCAGGTCGTCGAGAATGGCCCCGAAATCCGGGAGCCTGGTACTTGGAGCCAAATATACGCTGTAAAACCACAGTCCACCAATTTGCGATCTTACATAACCACGCGCAGATGAACGGAGTCAAGTCTTAGCACTCGAGTATTACACACAAGTATCGCAGATTCGTTCTCCCTATCTGAGCACCATACACTAGGGTTTTTGTCCTTTTAGGTCCTTAGCCACCGTCACAATAGCAATATCATCAGCAAAATCAATGATTTTAACATTGCTGGGCAGATTAAATTGCATCACGCCATATTACAAAATGTTCAAGAGAAGGGGTCCAAGGACTGAGTCCTGGGGCACCCCCTGTTACATCGTGCCATTGTTGTCCTTCGGTAGTGTCGTATAGCAGTACGCGGTGCAAGTGCAAGTGTAAGTCATCGTAACTATCAGTACATGGCTCCTGCTGTCGTCTTGTTTGGATGCAGTCCCTGCGAATATCTGCCAATTCCTCTGACCACCAAAAACTGGTATATGGTGTCGGTTATATTGGCGTCTGATCTGCATGCTCGCATTGCATGCATGTTGAACCGCCTGCATAATAGTTTCAGCATCTTCGTCCACATGCCCCGTAAGCTTGAAGTTGGGCATAGTAGACATGAATGCCACCGAGTTTAGGGTTTCCGGTTTGTAGCTTCGTCTTGACGTAATAGCTGTCCTAGTAGAGTCACGCGCACCAATGGTGCAAACGACGGCTAGGTTGTCGCTGCGGTGAAGCAATCGCTCAGGTACCAGGAGGTCGAGCTGAAGAGTGAGCTACTTATGAATGTAAGGTCGATTATGGAGCCCGCCCTGCCATTGCTGAAAGTATGCTCAGATCCTGTATTTGCCACAACAACATCAATAGTTGCAAAGGCTTCCAGGAGAGTGCGTCCTTTAGAGTTGGTCCGAGGGCAACCCCAATCGATTGCCCATGCGTTGAAATTCCCAGCGATAAAGACGGATGATGACGGCGTGCATATTCAACCAGGTCGTCGAGAATGGCCCCGAAATCCGGGAGGCTGGTACTCGGAGCCAAATATACGCTGTAAAACCACAGTCCACCAATTTGCGATCTTACATAACCACGCGCAGAATGAACGGAGTCAAGTCTTAGCACTCGAGTGTTACACACAAGTATCGCAGATTTGTTCTCCCTATCTGAGCACCATACACTAGGGTTTTTGGTCCTTTTAGGTCCTTAGCCACCGTCACAATAGCAATATCATCAGCAAAATCAATGATTTTAACATTGCTGGGCAGATTAAATTGCATCACGCCATATTACAAAATGTTCAAGAGAAGGGGTCCAAGGACTGAGTCCTGGGGCACCCCCCTGTTACATCGTGCCATTGTTGTCCTTCGGTAGTGTCGTATAGCAGTACGCGGTGCAAGTGCAAGTGTAAGTCATCGTAACTATCAGTACCATGGGCTCTCGTCTGCTGTCGTCTTGTTTGGATGCAGTCCCTGCGAATATCTGCCAGTTCCTCTGACCACCAAAAAACTGGTATATGGTGTCGGTTATATTGGCGTCTGATCTGCATGCTCGCATTGCATGCATGTTGAACCGCCTGCATAATAGTTTCAGCATCTTCGTCCACATTCCCCGTAAGCTTGAAGTTGGGCATAGTAGACATGAATGCCACCGAGTTTAGGGTTTCCGGTTTGTAGCTTCGTCTTGACGTAATAACTGTCCTAGTAGAGTCACGCGCACCAATGGTGCAAACGACGGCTAGGTTGTCGCTTGCGGTGAAGCAATCGCTCAGGTACCAGGAGGTCGAGCTGAAGAGTGAGCTACTTATGAATGTAAGGTCGATTATGGAGCCCGCCCTGCCATTGCTGAAAGTATGCTCAGATCCTGTATTTGCCACAACAACATCAATAGTTGCAAAGGCTTCCAGGAGAGTGCGTCCTTTAGAGTTGGTCCGAGGGCAACCCCAATCGATTGCCCATGCGTTGAAATCCCCAGCGATAAAGACGGATGATGACGGCGTGCATATTCAACCAGGTCGTCGAGAATGGCCCCGAAATCCGGGAGCCTGGTACTTGGAGCCAAATATACGCTGTAAAACCACAGTCCACCAATTTGCGATCTTACATAACCACGCGCAGAATGAACGGAGTCAAGTCTTAGCACTCGAGTATTACACACAAGTATCGCAGATTCGTTCTCCCTATCTGAGCACCATTCACTATGGTTTTTGATCCTTTTAGGTCCTTAGCCACCGTCACAATAGCAATATCATCAGCAAAATCAATGATTTGAACTTTGCTGGGCAGATTAAATTGCATCACGCCATATTACATAATGTTCCAGAGAAGGGGTCCTATGACTGAGCCCTGGGGCACCCCCCTGCTACACCGTGGCATTGCTGTCCTTCGGTAGTGTCGTATAGCAGTACGCGGTTTTCGAAGTAGCTGCGGATCAACTTACGGAAATAAGCTGGTACTCGTGCCAGCTTGCCGTGTTAAAGGCGTTCTTCACATCCAAATGACCACTAAGCAATACTTTTTAGTACCACCTCTCCATCTAGTGCCTTCAATTGCATTCTGCGCAGTCGTCGTTAGTTCTAGTATAGCATCTACCGTGGATTTCGCTTTGGTGAATCCAAACTGTAATTGCGACGAGCCATCTGATTACTCCAATGCTGCCTCAATCCTCTTCTAACGATCTGTTCGAGGATTTTTCCCGCAGTATCCAGTAGACAGATAGGCCGGTATGACGATGAAACGTTGGATGGTCTACCTGGCTTCGGGAGCAGGACAAGTCTCTGCCTCTTCCATCGTTTTGGAAAAACTCCGCTTATGAGGCAGTTGCTGTATAGCTGCGCGAACTGTTCCGTTCTAATTGCAATGGCCATTTTAAGTGCGTTGTTGGGGATGCCATCTGGGCCACGTGCTTTGCGGTCGTTTATCTTCCTTGCCGCTGACAGAACCTCAGACTCGTAGACTGGATCAACCGGCATAACACTTCCATAAGTATTGGCTCTTGTTCGGCAAAAAGCGTGGACACTATTTGCAACATCTGCTCTTGATCCTGGGGAGCAGTGGCTGCAAAGGAATTTATCTTCTTCGTCACTATTTAAAACGCTTTTCCCCATGGATCTCTGTCGGCGTCATCGCATAACTTAAGAAAGCAACTCTTCTTACTTGAGCGAATAGCTTTTTTCAGCGCCTTACGCTTGATTAGGTAGTGCAAGTGTAAGTCATCGTACCTATCAGTACCATGGGCTCTCGTCTGCTGTCGTCTTGCATGGATGCAGTCCCTGCGAATATCTGCCAGTTCCTGTGACCACCAAAATACTGGTTTATGGTGTCGCTTATATTGGCGTCTGATCTGCATGCTCGCATTGCATGCATGTTGAACCGACTGCATAACAGTTTCAGCATCTTCGTCCACATTCCCCGTAAGCTTGAAGTTGGGCATAGTAGACATGAATGCCACCGAGTTTAGGGTTTCCGGTTTGTAGCTTCGTCTTGACGTAATAGCTGTCCTAGTAGAGTCACCGCACCAATGTGCAAACGAGGCAGGGTCGCTGCGTGAAGCAATCGCTAGGTACCAGGAGTCGAGCTGAAGAGTGAGCACTTATGAATGTAAGGTCGATTATGGAGCCCGCTGCCATTGCTGAAGAGCTAGATCCTATGCCCCTCAATCGGCTTCGGAGGCGTCCTAGAGTTGTCCGAGCCCAATGATTGCCCATGCGTTATCCAGCGTAAGACGGGATGATGACGGCGTGCATATTCAACCAGGTCGTCGAGAATGGCCCCGAAATCCGGGAGGCTGGTACTCGGAGCCAAATATACGCTGTAAAACCACAGTCCACCAATTGCGATCTTACATAACCACGCGCAGAATGAACGGAGTCAAGTCTTAGCACTCGAGTGTTACACACAAGTATCGCAGATTGTTCTCCCTATCTGAGCACCATACACTAGGGTTTTTGTCCTTTTAGGTCCTTAGCCACCGTCACAATAGCAATATCATCAGCAAAATCAATGATTTTAACATTGCTGGGCAGATTAAATTGCATCACGCCATATTACAAAATGTTCAAGAGAAGGGGTCCAAGGACTGAGTCCTGGGGCACCCCCTGTACATCGTGCATTGTTGTCCTTCGGTAGTGTCGTATAGCAGTACGCGGTGCAAGTGCAAGTGTAAGTCATCGTAACTATCAGTACCATGGGCTCTCGTCTGCTGTCGTCTTGTTTGGATGCAGTCCCTGCGAATATCTGCCAGTTCCTCTGACCACCAAAAAACTGGTTTATGGTGTCGGTTATATTGGCGTCTGATCTGCATGCTCGCATTGCATGCATGTTGAACCGACTGCATAATAGTTTCAGCATCTTCGTCCACATTCCCCGTAAGCTTGAAGTTGGGCATAGTAGACATGAATGCCACCGAGTTTAGGGTTTCCGGTTTGTAGCTTCGTCTTGACGTAATAACTGTCCTAGTAGAGTCACGCGCACCAATGGTGCAAACGACGGCTAGGTTGTCGCTTGCGGTGAAGCAATCGCTCAGGTACCAGGAGGTCGAGCTGAAGAGTGAGCTACTTATGAATGTAAGGTCGATTATGGAGCCCGCCCTGCCATTGCTGAAAGTATGCTCAGATCCTGTATTTGCCACAACAACATCAATAGTTGCAAAGGCTTCCAGGAGAGTGCGTCCTTTAGAGTTGGTCCGAGGGCAACCCCAATCGATTGCCCATGCGTTGAAATTCCCAGCGATAAAGACGGGATGATGACGGCGTGCATATTCAACCAGGTCGTCGAGAATGGCCCCGAAATCCGGGAGGCTGGTACTCGGAGCCAAATATACGCTGTAAAACCACAGTCCACCAATTTGCGATCTTACATAACCACGCGCAGAATGAACGGAGTCAAGTCTTAGCACTCGAGAGTTACACACAAGTATCGCAGATTTGTTCTCCCTATCTGAGCACCATACACTAGGGTTTTTGGTCCTTTTAGGTCCTTAGCCACCGTCACAATAGCAATATCATCAGCAAAATCAATGATTTTAACATTGCTGGGCAGATTAAATTGCATCACGCCATATTACAAAATGTTCAAGAGAAGGGGTCCAAGGACTGAGTCCTGGGGCACCCCCCTGTTACATCGTGCCATTGTTGTCCTTCGGTAGTGTCGTATAGCAGTACGCGGTGCAAGTGCAAGTGTAAGTCATCGTAACTATCAGTACCATGGGCTCTCGTCTGCTGTCGTTTTGTTTGGATGCAGTCCCTGCGAATATCTGCCAGTTCCTCTGACCACCAAAAAACTGGTATATGGTGTCGGTTATATTGGCGTCTGATCTGCATGCTCGCATTGCATGCATGTTGAACCGCCTGCATAATAGTTTCAGCATCTTCGTCCACATTCCCCGTAAGCTTGAAGTTGGGCATAGTAGACATGAATGCCACCGAGTTTAGGGTTTCCGGTTTGTAGCTTCGTCTTGACGTAATAACTGTCCTAGTAGAGTCACGCGCACCAATGGTGCAAACGACGGCTAGGTTGTCGCTTGCGGTGAAGCAATCGCTCAGGTACCAGGAGGTCGAGCTGAAGAGTGAGCTACTTATGAATGTAAGGTCGATTATGGAGCCCGCCCTGCCATTGCTGAAAGTATGCTCAGATCCTGTATTTGCCACAACAACATCAATAGTTGCAAAGGCTTCCAGGAGAGTGCGTCCTTTAGAGTTGGTCCGAGGGCAACCCCAATCGATTGCCCATGCGTTGAAATTCCCAGCGATAAAGACGGGATGATGACGGCGTGCATATTCAACCAGGTCGTCGAGAATGGCCCCGAAATCCGGGAGCCTGGTACTTGGAGCCAAATATACGCTGTAAAACCACAGTCCACCAATTTGCGATCTTACATAACCACGCGCAGAATGAACGGAGTCAAGTCTTAGCACTCGAGTGTTACACACAAGTATCGCAGATTTGTTCTCCCTATCTGAGCACCATACACTAGGGTTTTTGGTCCTTTTAGGTCCTTAGCCACCGTCACAATAGCAATATCATCAGCAAAATCAATGATTTTAACATTGCTGGGCAGATTAAATTGCATCACGCCATATTACAAAATGTTCAAGAGAAGGGGTCCAAGGACTGAGTCCTGGGGCACCCCCTGTTACATCGTGCCATTGTTGTCCTTCGGTAGTGTCGTATAGCAGTTCTACTTGAGCGAATAGCCTTTTTCAGCGCCTTACGCTTGATTAGGTATTGCAAGTGTAAGTCATCGAAACTATCAGTACCATGGGCTCTCGTCTGCTGTCGTCTTGTTTGGATGCAGTCCCTGCGAATATCTGCCAATTCCTCTGACCACCAAAAAACTGGTATATGGTGTCGGTTATATTGGCGTCTGATCTGCATGCTCGCATTGCATGCATGTTGAACCGCCTGCATAATAGTTTCAGCATCTTCGTCCACATTCCCCGTAAGCTTGAAGTTGGGCATAGTAGACATGAATGCCACCGAGTTTAGGGTTTCCGGTTTGTAGCTTCGTCTTGACGTAATAACTGTCCTAGTAGAGTCACGCGCACCAATGGTGCAAACGACGGCTAGGTTGTCGCTTGCGGTGAAGCAATCGCTCAGGTACCAGGAGGTCGAGCTGAAGAGTGAGCTACTTATGAATGTAAGGTCGATTATGGAGCCCGCCCTGCCATTGCTGAAAGTATGCTCAGATCCTGTATTTGCCAGAACAACATCAATAGTTGCAAAGGCTTCCAGGAGAGTGCGTCCTTTAGAGTTGGTCCGAGGGCAACCCCAATCGATTGCCCATGCGTTGAAATCCCCAGCGATAAAGACGGGATGATGACGGCGTGCATATTCAACCAGGTCGTCGAGAATGGCCCCGAAATCCGGGAGGCTGGTACTCGGAGCCAAATATACGCTGTAAAACCACAGTCCACCAATTTGCGATCTTACATAACCACGCGCAGAATGAACGGAGTCAAGTCTTAGCACTCGAGTGTTACACACAAGTATCGCAGATTTGTTCTCCCTATCTGAGCACCATACACTAGGGTTTTTGGTCCTTTTAGGTCCTTAGCCACCGTCACAATAGCAATATCATCAGCAAAATCAATGATTTTAACATTGCTGGGCAGATTAAATTGCATCACGCCATATTACAAAATGTTCAAGAGAAGGGGTCCAAGGACTGAGTCCTGGGGCACCCCCCTGTTACATCGTGCCATTGTTGTCCTTCGGTAGTGTCGTATAGCAGTACGCGGTGCAAGTGCAAGTGTAAGTCATCGTAACTATCAGTACCATGGGCTCTCGTCTGCTGTCGTCTTGTTTGGATGCAGTCCCTGCGAATATCTGCCAGTTCCTCTGACCACCAAAAAACTGGTATATGGTGTCGGTTATATTGGCGTCTGATCTGCATGCTCGCATTGCATGCATGTTGAACCGCCTGCATAATAGTTTCAGCATCTTCGTCCACATTCCCCGTAAGCTTGAAGTTGGGCATAGTAGACATGAATGCCACCGAGTTTAGGGTTTCCGGTTTGTAGCTTCGTCTTGACGTAATAACTGTCCTAGTAGAGTCACGCGCACCAATGGTGCAAACGACGGCTAGGTTGTCGCTTGCGGTGAAGCAATCGCTCAGGTACCAGGAGGTCGAGCTGAAGAGTGAGCTACTTATGAATGTAAGGTCGATTATGGAGCCCGCCCTGCCATTGCTGAAAGTATGCTCAGATCCTGTATTTGCCACAACAACATCAATAGTTGCAAAGGCTTCCAGGAGAGTGCGTCCTTTAGAGTTGGTCCGAGGGCAACCCCAATCGATTGCCCATGCGTTGAAATTCCCAGCGATAAAGACGGAATGATGACGGCGTGCATATTCAACCAGGTCGTCGAGAATGGCCCCGAAATCCGGGAGCCTGGTACTTGGAGCCAAATATACGCTGTAAAACCACAGTCCACCAATTTGCGATCTTACATAACCACGCGCAGAATGAACGGAGTCAAGTCTTAGCACTCGAGTAATACACACAAGTATCGCAGATTCGTTCTCCCTATCTGAGCACCATTCACTATGGTTTTTGATCCTTTTAGGTCCTTAGCCACCGTCACAATAGCAATATCATCAGCAAAATCAATGATTTGAACTTTGCTGGGCAGATTAAATTGCATCACGCCATATTACATAATGTTCCAGAGAAGGGGTCCTATGACTGAGCCCTGGGGCACCCCCCTGCTACACCGTGGCATTGCTGTCCTTCGGTAGTGTCGTATAGCAGTACGCGGTTTTCGAAGTAGCTGCGGATCAACTTACGGAAATAAGCTGGTACTCGTGCCAGCTTGCCGTGTTAAAGGCGTTCTTCACATCCAAAGTGACCACTAAGCAATACTTTTTAGTACCACCTCTCCATCTAGTGCCTTCAATTGCATTCTGCGCAGTCGTCGTTAGTTCTAGTATAGCATCTACCGTGGATTTCGCTTTGGTGAATCCAAACTGTAATTGCGACGAGCCACCTGATTACTCCAATGCTGCCTCAATCCTCTTCTAACGATCTGTTCGAGGATTTTTCCCGCAGTATCCAGTAGACAGATAGGCCGGTATGACGATGAAACGTTGGATGGTCTACCTGGCTTCGGGAGCAGGACAAGTCTCTGCCTCTTCCATCGTTTTGGAAAAACTCCGCTTATGAGGCAGTTGCTGTATAGCTGCGCGAACTGTTCCGTTCTAATTGCAATGGCCATTTTAAGTGCGTTGTTGGGGATGCCATCTGGGCCACGTGCTTTGCGGTCGTTTATCTTCTCTTGCCGCTGACAGAACCTCAGACTCGTAGACTGGATCAACCGGCATAACACTTCCATAAGTATTGGCTCTTGTTCGGCAAAAAGCGTGGACACTATTTGCAGCATCTGCTCTTGATCCTGGGGAGCAGTGGCTGCAAAGGAATTTATCTTCTTCGTCACTATTTAAAACGCTTTTCCCCATGGATCTCTGTCGGCGTCATCGCATAACTTAAGAAAGCAACT
>JAWNKX010000760.1:0-30236 GCA_035041755.1 Cacoxenus indagator
CTATAATGTATTGTATACCTAAACTACTTGGATGGTACATGATAATTTAGCATTTAGAAAAACGCCGGGGCCCTTGCCAGTAGAATATATAATGATATATACAGGGGTGTCACAGAAAACTCTAGAGTTTTCGACTTCGGGAGTTTTGTAAAATTTTCGGCAAGACCGTAGGTGTCACAGAACTGCGAGATTTTTTGTTTGTTCGAATCATTTTTATCCAATACCCACAACCGCATCAACTGAATGTGTTGCTTGACTTAAATAAGGCTGTCAGCACACACAAACATTCTTCTAAAATGTATTATTCACATTATTATTAATATTTTTGACAGAAAGAACGGTAAAAATGTATTTGCCATTAAAGAACAATTAAGAAATTAAATTATTACAATTGTACTTTTAAAATTGTAAAAGAAAATATTGTGAAATGTTATTCGCGCCAAATTTAACAACATATGCGACAACTCCTGTGTGCATAAATTCAATGGTATTCTGTGACTGTCGCTTTTCAATGTTTATTTGTTTACATAAACAATGAACTCTTTCGAAAATGCTGTTTAATGTTTTCCTCTGCAAAAAAGTGTTCTTACATTGTAAAATCCCGCTTTTCTGCTAATAAATTTCTTCCTCTTCTCAACTTCACATTCACATGCCGATGTTTGCTTTTGGAAACATGCCAACTTGGAACAAGTATTGAATTAACCAACTTGGAACCAGTTTTGAATTAACTTTTACTTTAAATGCACAGAAAATACGCCATTAATTAACATTGTAAACATAACAACGTTATTATTAATTGTATTACTTCAATATACAACACAATTTATTGATTTATTCGATAAAAGCAAATATTCGAAAAATTTTGCATTCAATTTAAAACGAGTTTGCATCTATGTGCTCGACTGTGATGGCTTACTAACGACGGTTTACTAGACGGTTTGTAAAATGGTAAATTAATTAAATAAACAATTTTTTTAATTATTTATTTATGGACAGTTTAAATGCAATGTCAAAATACAGATAAACTTAAACAAAGCTATAGCATCGAGGCCTTAAGCTTAATTACTAATCAAGACATTAACAATAATAGTGATAATAGTAATAGTTAAAAGACTTAGCAATATAATTAATATTAATATTATATGTATGTGGGTATGTGCAATGTAGTATTAGAACTTATAAACTACTTTTATTAATAACATTTATATTTGATTTCATAATTCGCTTAATAAGTTGCATGATTTTAGGAAATTAATGAGCTTGGGTAAATTATCTTTGGAAGGATTGAATAGGATTGTGAGAGGGTCAAGGTGGCTAAGAGTTTTGATTCTATTTCTATGGAAGAAGTGACATTCAGAGAGAACAGGTTTTACTGAGATAGGTGTATTCGAGTTGCAGAATTTACAGATATGGGATGAAGAGTTGGAGCGGTCAAAAAGGTGTGAGTGAGTGGTGTGGCCGAGACGTAGACGAATGATTTTTGAGAGTAAACGACGATGTATAGGCTGATCAAGTAGTAGTCGACCGAAATCGTAAATGGTGTTTTTTGGAGTGTTGTATAGTTTGTAGTGGTTATTAGTGGAAGCAATGAGTGAGTTCAGTTCTATTTTAAAGTGGGTTTTAATGTGGTTTATGATATCAGTTATATTGCAGTTTTCTTGGAAAATGAGAGGGAATTTGAATGCATCTTTAGTAGCTTTATCTGCTTCTTCGTTCCGGTGATGTTGCAGTGGCCAGGGTTCCAGACAGTTTTGATTTTTGGGTGAATTTTTCGAAAGAGTCTGCCTCATTGTTAGGGGGTAATATGATTGATTGGAAATATTGGCTATAGCTTGTAATAAAGAAAGTTAGTCGGTACAAATAGCAAAGAACTGTGTGATTCTTTGACCCTCTGCACTGCGTTGTGAATGGCTATGATTTCCGTTGAGAAAGACGAGCTGTAGTGGGGAAGGAGGAATTTATCATATGCTCTATTCTTTACTAAACTTAAGGAGGAACCGGAGTCCGACTTGGAACCGTCTGTGTATACGAATACATGAGAGTGTAGGGATTCTTTAAGGCTTAGGAATTCTTTTTGGTAAATTACATACAGATAGATGGTTGAAGTTGTATTTGTAATTTGAGAGACATTTGATTATGTTTAGCCTGAAGTTGAGGGAGGTTAAAAGGTTTTGAATGTGATTGTTCCAGTTGTATCTGTGATTGAAGGTGATTCCTAAGTTTTTGAGGATTTTGACGTCTTCAATCGGAGCTAGAGAGGAAGAGATTTTGAATTGACAGGAATGCTTTCTACAAATGTGCAAATGTTTGCATTTTGAAACCGAGAGAGTTGCACCCGAATAATCACACCAGGAGAGGATATCTGTTATTAATGGATTTATGGTTTTTGAGGTACACGTGCTTATTTTTTGACAATGAGGTAATCATCGGCGTAGGCTTAGAAGTCGAAATGTCTATTTTTAAGAATTAATCTATTTAGTTTGTTGTATGCGATAAGGAACTGGATGAGGGGGAGCCTTGCGGAATGCCGTTGAATTGAGGAAGAACTGAAGAGAAGTGGTTATTTGCATATACTACCATATTTCTATTAGACATGAAGCTAGTGACATAGTTGATGATTTTAGGGCCAGTGTTCCACGAATGTAACTCATCTATGACGGAGTGAAGTCGAGTGAGATGATCGAGAGGTGGTTTTTGGATGAGAGGGCTGACGTGATCAGAAATTCTAGCGCCACTAGATTATCAGACACCGATTTGCCCCTCTTGAAGCCGGTTTACCACCTGTTGATTAATTGGTTTTGGGACACAAACCACCATAGACGGTTAGAAATTATTTTGTCTAGAGTTTTGGTGCAGCAAGATTTAGCGAAATGGGTTGGTAGCTATTAAGTTCAGTTTTATCGGAGTTAGGTTTATTTATGGGGATGATTTTGCTCCGTTTATAGTGTTGTAGGAGGAATTTATTGAAGATGTTATTATATTGGTCAAGGAGACGAGATGTGACTGCTGGCTGAAGATTATTTAGCATGGGGTATGAGATTCTGTCCAGACCTGGAGTTTCACCTTTTAATTTTGATAGTGCGGATTTTAGTTCAAGAGGAGTAATTGGGGTTTCAACTATTTTTGCTGGGGATGGCGGTGTATAGGGAGTGGTGGTAGGGAGTTGGTTTGTTTTGTGTAAGCGAAAAGTAGTCGAAAAGTTTATGTCGTTTGAACCGTTCGAACAGTTAGTGCCGAATTATACTGCTATAAGGTAACTGTCAATGATTGGGGCTTGTGAGTTGGCGCTGTGTATGGAGTGTATAGAGTGGTATGGTTTTAAGCCACAAAAGGTACGAATGGTACTCCAGATTTTTTATGTAAACGTGTTTGGGTTGGTTGATAATTTGTATGTTTCTAGTGTTGGGTGTTTAGAGAATTTTATTTCGCGCTTTAGAAGTGCGTTCGCCTTTTTGAATTTCAAAATATTCTCACTGGATATATTGCGCTTAAGGGCGTACCAATAATGATTTTTAACAACTTTGAGTTTTTGGAGGTTTGCGTTCCAACAAGGGACTGAACGTTTATGATGTGGGTTGGATGTACTTTGTGGAAGAACATAGAAATGTTAGCGCTTTTGCGGATGATTTTTATGATATTGGCTGATTCTTGGTTTAAGTTAGTGCTTACTGCGCGTTGAAGGTGATAGATATTTTTGGCTTCTTTATATAGTGTCCAGTTTGCAAAATCAGTTTTAAATTTTGGTGAAGTGTTGGAAGAGAGGGGGGAGTGTTCAAAAAGATTTATAATTATTGGGAAGTGATCGCTGGAAAATCGATATTAAATTCTATTTTCCATGTAAATAAACAAATTATTTGTTCAGATTACTTTGAAAAAGAATAATCTATCCATTCGTATAATATGTTTTATTTAAAAAGCTGTTCTCATAAGTGAAAATAACCAATTATCCCAACAAAACTGTGGAGGTTTTGAATCCTACCGAAAGAGTTTTCTGTGACACCTAAACTCGGTGTTCGGGCGAAAATGATGAGAAAGAGTTTTCTGTGACACCTCTGATAATAACTAGAATTTTTAGCATTTTTCATTATATAGTAATGCTAAAATAAATAAAACAAAAATCAGTACGAATACTATCCGAGTAGAGCGAATTTCTTTACGAATTCGCTGGGTAAAATGTGATGATAAATTACACATCATTAAAGATGAACAACTTCCACGAATATTTTTGTTTTTGTCATAAGATTAACTATGAAGACATCTTAGAGATAATTTCAAATCTAAAAGAAGTCAAGCATGACAGACTTACGCTCTACCCACTCCGCTGCTAAGAAAAACGAGATTTCTTCGCTTTTTCGAAAAGTGACTCTGTTTGTGAGCTCATTTCTTATGTCCCAATGCGCATAAAATAGTTTCGCTCTAAAAAGCAAAGACTTTCCAAATAAAGGAGTGAAATGTGACACATGGTTTTATGTAGAGCTATTTCATCCAGTAATCATAGAAATTTAAAATTTTGGGCGACTCTATTATAGGTATCTCAATTAAGATCCTTACATACTTCAACTTGATAAAATCGTACAATTTTGCGATTTTTGCTTAACCCTCTAAGACTCCTGTCAAAAATAATGGAAGAAGATAAGTCCAATACTTACTTAGCACTTAGCACAGTTTCTCTGCTACAACGCACATATTTTATATATTTGCATATATGCCACATGATTTTAACAGTATATAAACATACCTTTGACTGAAAAAATTTTCACTTGGATTGGTTTTATATATTTACATTTATTAACAGAAGAAAACACTATGTGCACCGGGTCAAACTTTACGCGCATAATAACATATAGTCTGTGCAGATGAAAATGAAAGTACCGTTAAAATCATCGGAGAGCTTTAAAATCGTTTGCAACTAAATTGGTGTGTTTTTTATTAAATGACAAAACACATTCATAATGTGAATAATATAATAAATGTCTGAAGACACTCTTAGGTGGTAGAGGGTTAAGGCTGTGTATTAAGAGGGACACAAATTCAGAACGGTACATTCCCTATTCACTGCATGCAGATTATAAAACAAAGTTATTTTCACTATGCCCCTGCATTTCCCTGTCTTTGACACTCCCTACTTGTCTTGAAGTGGTAGTTCCCTTGAATCCTGTCCTTTCCATGTGAGGTGAATACGTCTTAGTTTTTCACTTATATGGGGGTTCATGTGTCATAATTTTTAGCTTCGCATTCCTATTGAAGTACTTTTATCCATGCTGTGATTTATTAAACTCTAACTGCGCGTGAAGTACGCAGAAAAAAAATAAACAAGAAAACACAGAGTGGCGAAAATTATTTTTTTTGGTCCAATAAAAGTTGAGGAAAAACGTAAATAAACAACGAACAAAAATCAAACCACATCGGAAAATGATTAATTGCAGAAATAAAAGACATTTCTTGTTGTTGTTGCTTATGCCTCTAACGTCTGTACTGTTGTTTTCATAGTTATTTTTCTTAATGTTTTTTTTTTGGTCCATTTTTACTGCTTTTACTTGCTCTTCCTTTCCACGATTTGATGTTGGTTTTCCGTAGTTTTATCCGCTCTTCCATCTTAAGCTTCCGTTTCCTCTGTGCTGCCCTTCTTTTACTAAATGCCAATTAGCACAGAGTATATCTCGTGTGACCGCGCTGCGCTCAACTTAGCTGCTTTTGACACACACAGTCTTTTTTGCTTGGGCATAGCTTGTTGGTTTGGTTGGCAACATTGGCATTGATTTGGCCACAGTTAATGAAAGTAAATTAGTTGATTTTCTTTTGGATTATGTGATTGTTGTTTTATTTTCTAGTTTGCTTCTTCTTTACATCCTCTTTCATCAAAGTATCCGAATATAATTAAAATCGTTACGCAAGAAGAAAGTAGGAAAAAAGTACAAAGAGACATAAGCATATTCAAGCATATTTCAGCTTCTGAAACATTAAACAAAAAAGTTTCTTAAAAGTTATTTTATTATATTGGTGCTGCTTACAACTTACCAATCCATAATTGAGAGTTTATATATTGTAGTAATTATATTTTGAGTTAGGATGTAGTACCATCTCTCTTCACTCTACTCCCGTCATACGAGTATATCGCAACACTCACTAAACTCACTGTCAGCTGCATTCAGTGAGTTCCGTATTCTTTTTATTTATTTATTAAAACCAGTGTTCGTCCAGCGGTTAAAATTCAACCACAATCGTAATAATACTAAATTGTGCTATGTCACTTAGTAACCACATGTGTTGAGGTAATTTAACGAAATGCAAGCGTGTGTCATGCGAAGCGTGTGGGTGTGATTTTATTGTTGTTGTGTGTGTTTTTACTATTTTTACCCATACAATACGTAACTAAGTTTAATAAAAAAAAAGTAATGTGCCTCACCTATATAAGCACACTATTGAATTGAAACGGCTGCACAAAATAGTAGGAATCAAGTTTTAAAATAATTACAGTAGTTGTTTTATAATACCAATTACTCATTAAATTCATTATTTTGTAAGTCAAATGTTGCGATATGTAGCTAACACAAGCAACACGACCTTCCCCGCAATACACGCGCATCTCTTAACACAAAAGCCTGAAGAATCGAACAACTTAGACGTACAAGAAATTTTAGTTTAGTTACATATAACTAATAATCTAAATAATTGGGGCAAATAATGTATTTAATTTTTTGCATAATACCAAACAGGAGCAACAACAACAACAGCAATAAAGCAGCAACGACACAAGTAAAGCCATTCATTCTAATTCCCTTTCACACTCATTATCCTACGCTTCAGACACACACGTCAATGCTTATCCTCTCTACGTCTCTCAAGCGCCATCAACTTGGATTTGGTATCACTTTTTTGGACGCTAAAGAAGTTTTACTTCAAAAGTATATTGTAGCAATCTCCAAATGAAAAATTGTCGAATGGTACATATATGTTTTATCGAAATCGGTTATATGATTTAGGCGTAAAAGGGCGGTAAAGAAAATGTCTTGGCCTATTTATATATTGATTAATTATGACACATTACTCCAGATAATAATACTGTAACTAATTTTTAGAAAGAGCAATAGCTATGGGGCCTACGGTTCTACAATATTAAGTACTTAGATTAAATTAATGAGGTGGCTAGTTTTTAGGAAGGATAATATCTTATCCATATTGGCTTTTGTGTGTTTGATAAGGTACTACGAAAGAGTGGAGTTGGGAAAGAGGGCATTTTTGATACTCTCTAGAATAGGACATTTATCAGAAATCTGTATTGTGGATACCTCTTGGCCGCATAAGTGGCACGGAAGGCGAGTGTGTCCATTGAGTAGATGTGCATGGGTAACGGCGGTGTGACGAATTCGTAGACGGGTGAAAATTGTTCTATATTGTCATGTACTGAGTTTGAGTATTGAGGGTATTGAGTCCACTGTTAACAAGTGTCCTCAGTTATTTGGTGTTCTTTTTTCTCAACGATATTGTTTGTCTGGGCGCTCCCTCCAAGTAACATTGCCACCACAGTGTAATCAGGCTGGTGTTTGTTGATTTAAAAATAACAACCTGACGATGGATATAACCTTGAGTTTTGTGAAACATGAAATTGAACAATTATTTCACTAAGCAACAGAAAGTGATATAGGAAATGTATCACCATCTATTTTACTTCGACTCTACCACAGATGTCTGTATTAAAGGAGTCTAGCATTTAAAGCTATTTGACATTGGCTCTTTAGGACTCCCATCATCAGATTGCTTTCTGTAGTAGTGGTGATTCAATACTCTTAAAAATGTGACTTAACATGTGGTCATGGCAGTCAAACATCTTCAATGCTATTCAAGTAAGCCGAATATCAATATAGCTTTCACGTGAGCAGTTGAAGCCCTCGATTGTCCTTGCCTTGGAGAACGTCTACAGCTGCACCTTCTGTTTTTTTTCTCCCCCATTTGTCGATAGCAACGCAGACGAAGTTGAAGAATATTACAATGTTCTGACATCTCATTAGAAGAATTATGACACTCAGCATTTTATGATGGGTTATGACTTCGTAGTCAGATTTTTTTACTTATTCATTGAAAAAGCTTTGTCAAAAGTCTGTCAGTTGCCTTTATTTATGCGTGTTTAGTATCGAGGGTTTTTTGGGTCTATTGATGTTTACTCGACCCCTTCTTTAATTATATTTGGCATTTGTGTTTTTTGCAATAAATAAAATATACTCAATTTTTCCCCCTCTTGTTTGGTTGCACTTTTTCATCGATATTTACACTAGCACACCAAATTTTCCATTTATTTCGCTGCCAGACAAAAAAATTGACACCCTTCATTATTATATATTCTGACTGACTTCATCTACGTTCCTAAATTCACACGCCGAACACGCGCGCAGCACTCGATCGAAGCGCGTGTCATGAACAGCGGGGCATGAATTCCTGCTATAGTTTTCCATGTTCATTCGAAATTATATTTCCCTTGCCCGCTGGCGCTGTAGTTTTTTCCGCTGCCACTGTTGGATGTCCTTTGTCTTGTCCAAAGCTATCACTTGCCACCGCTACTGAATGATGCCGCACGACAGTATACTTGTTGTTCGATGTGTAAAATGATTCAAAGCGCCAACCCGCTTTTCGCTCGTTAGCAACGCCAACAAATGATGTCGTCAACGTGGCTAACAACACAAATACCCAACGTGAGCATTACCAACAATAACATGAAGAATGTTTTGTTTGACATGAAAAAGTCATGCCAAATTGAGAAAACATGTAGAATATTTGCCAGACACCTCATTTACCAGGAACAAGCTAAATGTTCAATTGTTTAACAGTTTATACTATCTGTTCAGAGAATGCGCCATAATTATGATTCATATAACAACCGATGACAATTAGTGTAATCAATAGAAACAACACTGATGACAAAGTTTTTATTTAGTTTTGTTTTATTTTGTCTCTGCAATATATGCATCACGGATCCGGTGCAGTTAAACAGGTACTCCCGGAAACACCCATGCCTCGTGAGTAATTGCGTAAGGTGCTAGTTTACGCCATCTACTTCTAGTAGAACTATGCCATCTTTGTTATCATACCTCTAAGGTTTCGTCCTCCAAGGCAAGCCATATGGCTTATGGAATATTTAATAGCAAGTTTGTGTGACGGCATCATCAGATACAGTTCTAAATATACAGCAAACCCTAACTGAACTTAGTCTTCACACCGATTCCGCTCCTTTAATATTAGGTTGAATATAAATAAATCCATTATTTTCCCCTATTTTCAAACATAATTTAATAAGGATTGTGTTGTTCGATTTGGGTCACATATATCACGTTTTGTTCAGTGATCTATTGCCATTTTCAGCATAGCTTCGAAATTCCCCTCTCTTGAAGGCTCGAGTCCGTGCTGCTAAAAAACTCAGCCATTGATCCTCGCACTCCTCCACTCAATGAATTTTTTTGTCACCCAAAATATGTTATAATGCCAAAAGAATTTATAGTCACTTATTTGAGTTATGTAGCGCTTTATTTTAATATACTTTAATAACATACAACAGTACAACTTGGACAGTTACAACATTCAAATGAAAATGACATTGACGTAAATGTACATAATGTTATGTCAAATTGTGAACTTCATTATTTGCAGGTGGAACCTCAAAAAAAGCGAAGGTAATAAAGACTTTTACTTCATAAAATAAAACATCGTCACTCAGAGGAAATGTTGAAAAATTAATACTCTGAGACAGAATTAAATTATTTAATTACGGAAACGAAAAAATAAACATACACTTATCGCTATTTTCGGAATCTGAATTTCGCTAAATGATTTACGAACATAGGCTCCATAGTTAATTTCAGTCATGGCAGATTTAAGTTTCCTGGAATTGCTCACCAACAAACAACTGCGGGTATTGTGTGTAGAACACGATTTGCCCAATGTGCCCATCACGGCAACCACCCGTAGGGTTATGTTACGCAGACTGCAAGCAGCTATAACGGAGGACGAGAAGTCGCGAAAGAAAACTATATTGCAGATGGCCACAACATCGTCAACACGGGCTGGTAATAAGGTTAAAAGTACCTCAACTCGCCGCAAGGTCGACAAAAAGTCTAAAGGTTCGACATCTTCAGATGTTACTTCACAGTTAAAAGAGGAGGACGAGAGCCGCGCTGCCACCACCTAATAGAAACGTAACCAATAGGTGTAACCTATACATAATAAACAAACTAAGTTTGTGGCCAAGAAGTATTATTATTAAAATATGTAAATGTCCTGAGGAGGAATCAGCCCTGTTGTAGCCCCTTTAGAGGCAACGATGGAGGTTTATCTCAATCGAAAGATTCGACGTACCTCATTCGATGAGTTTATCGGCGCCCTTGCTAACATGTTTGGATAGTTATATAGACGTTAATATTTGATGTTTTGCAGCACAGAAGGCACAGGATGCTTTGACCTGATAGCTGTTAGAACCATGACCGAAGAGCTGACAACTATAGCATTGAGTAAGTTTAGGAGGCGATTTCGATTTTGGTATGTGTTTCCAACCGAGTTTGGTGTGGTAAATGCATGAAGATTTCGTAGCCAACTCGAGTAGTGTTCTCCACAGAACACGTCGACGCGTTTTAGTCCTATGTAGTTTATATCTTTTAATGACAGTAATTGGTGGGACTTTAATTTTTAGTGGAGCAGAAAACGTGGATTATTCCATAGTGCCGCTGACAGCGTCGTTGTGATCATTGTTGTCGTCATTCACTACTGTAAGAGAGAAATAGAAATGTACGTGGGAATTGCTCTCATGAGCAATTGGGTCATGTTAGCAATTCTGCATTCTAAAGTGTTATTAAATAAAGGGTAGTAAACCGTTTCTTATTATCGGTATATTGGTTGAATTTCAACCTCTTAGAGAATACTAGTTAATATTAATCCAAAAGTGGCGATGGTGCGGTCCCGTTCTCTATCTGGATACATAGTATAATTCGCTTAGTTGAACATCTAAAATAATAAAAATACAGATAAAATAAATTTTTGTTACTTGGAAGTTTTAATATTAAAACAATTATTACTTGCACGCCGGCGAAAATGTCATAGGTACACTCTCTTGTAAAAGTAGAATATGCAATTAAGCACACTATTAGTAAGCATCAGTTAGTAATCAACGAAGGCGTAGGTGTAGAGCGTGTGTAATTTTTATTGTTATTTACGGAAATATTTCTTTAAATTATTGTGTAGCTCAGTGTGGAGCTAGTATAAGAAGAAAGCTGTGATTCAATCAGTTCTCTGAAAAAACATTATCATTTCTCATTTATTATTTGATTTAACTGACGGCTTTCATATTTTGCAACTCTCAAGAAGAGAGAGAAAAAATTGGTAACTGTCACGCGAAGCCCGAGCAGAAGCAAATAGACGCCGGTTCTGTAGAAAATGTTTCTGAAAACCGTGACGGCAAAAAAAAAAACGACAGCTCGTAAGCCTCGCAAGCCCCGTGGGGACCGGTTAATCAATCCCGGTTAATCAACTTTCTAGGAAATTCAAAGCGTCAAAACCGTGGCCTCGGCCCGGAGACAATAATAAACGAGGGAGCGCGTGCTAAGTCTAAATTGACCGAAAAACAAGGGAAGTACCGCTAGTTGGACTAGAAAACACTCCAAGTTAATTTGTACAGATTACAGATTTGTGCTGGAGCTACACAGATCATTGCTGAGACAGACAGTGGTCGGCTCTCATTCAGACATGAAAATGTCCAAGCACAAGACAAATTGAATGGTGTTACTAAGTAAAGGGGTGTAAATTTTTCCTTTTTTCCTGATATAATCTTACATAACCTAACATAACCTAGGTAGGTCCTAGCGCGCCCTGAGACCACTTCTTGAAATAAATACATGTTCGAAATAAATCAAAGCAATCAAACCAAAACCATGCCTACTCCCTGCATTCCTCGGTTCACGTCAGATTTCCAGTACCGGTATATGGTATTTGCAGAGTGTAGCGTACATAGGATTAACGACAACCGATAATTGCATAGCTTTTCTTTTGTCTCAGTTAACTTTCTAATTAGAACGTATTGCAATGCTTCGGTACGCAAGGAAGTTTCTTTCTACGTACGTACTTTGTCATAAACACGTCATATTTGTTGTTGGCATAAATCACTCAGAAAGCTCCTGGTTGCTGCTGGTAGACCGCACAAGTCATAATTTGCTGCTTTAATTGTTGCTTATGAGCGTAGCGTGTATGATTATGTGTACGTGAGTGTGTGTTTGTGTATTTTCTTATGGTTGCTGTTGTGTTAGTTGTTGTTGTTGTTGTTGATGATGTTAGTGGTTCTTGATTTTGAGCGTGCATAATTTTCCACATTTTTCAACCTAATTGGAAAGCGCGACCACAAATCACATGTTAAAGTTGAAGCTGCCACCACCTATATTGTTGCCAAGCAGCACGCCAGGGACACTGCAAATCAGGTGAACTAAACTGAACTCGCTCGGAGCATCTAGCAGTTGCAAGTATGTAAGTCTCGTGTTGGTGGCTAAATTTTATTTTTAATCACGTTAAATTGCGTTAAATTGTCTATGCCACTTTCCTTGCTTCATGGATATTTTATTACTATTTTTTTTGGACACTTTTACACTGCACCATACCGCAAAATGTTTGCGTTGGCTTTGTGTATCTTTTTTCCACATTTTGTTTTTCGCATTCAGTTGAAAATGGAATTGTATGCTAGCCACAATTTACCATATATATACCACAATTTATATACAATCATTTTGGTAACTTTCTAATTAAATGCTTTGTCAGTGAAATTCTTTATTATTACTACAATATCCGTGAAGTTTTTTATAAGTGCACAAATGCAAAAATCAGTTCTGCTAAGGCTACAGGAAGTCCTATGCCATCGAAATATGATAAACTAGACAATCTTTTATTTCGAAACCCACATCTTATATAAGCATTAATTTCTTAAAATTAGACTGTTGGAACCAGGCCTCAAGGACTTAGTAATAAGCAATTTAAAATTATGTAAATTTGGCGCCTTCAGCGCATGACTCTGTAAGCCTGGCTGCACTTCAAACCCTTTCACATACTCCGCTCATAACCACCACTCTTCTTTTCCAGTCGCTATCCTATCTCTTTCTCCCCCTCATTCCTTCGTTAAGTTACGCAGTCAGACTCAAATTATGTACTATAGATTTATGTTAGGACACTTGACATCAGCGCACTAAAGAAGTCGGCTGATAGAATTCGCAAGCTCTGCTTCATCTTGAGATAGCAGAATTACAGCTGTGAAAAAAGCTCGGCAGCTTATAACTATCCTTATTACGCAGGTACTTTGAAGGACACCATTTGGTTCTGGCCGGCGATATCGTGTGATTTTTCACCATTACACTTTTTTCTTTGGCGATATTTGAGTTCGCACGTCTAAGCCAATCATCCAGTGGCGATTCAACGCATCACGCCAACATTCGCGCCGAAATTCAGACCGTTACACCGAAATTATGCGAGAGAGTCATCCAAAATTGGAGAAACGTTGTAGCGATGTGATATTCCATTACTAATTGAATCAACTGTGCTCTCAGCTGATAATAAAATTTTGTTAAAAATAAAAGCCGTTTGCGTTTTATATTAAAAAAAATTAGGACATACCTATTGAAAAGCCCTACAGTAGCTGTTGGGTTAAATGGAAAATAAGCCACATACATAAGAGTCATCAAAGAGCAACTTATTTTTTTCAGTTATTTTTTGTTATTTACTTTTTTCAGTTTTTTCACGTCACGTTTGTGGTTTATTTGTCGAAATCAGTAAAAAGGTAAAGTCAGCCCCAAGCCCAAAAATTTAAGCAACCGAAGCATGCTTCATTAAAGTAGACTAATATATAATTGCGTTGATTTTTTAACGGCATTCTTATAATTTGCATAACAAATGCAATACAAATTACAGGTATACACCAAATCACATACAAATTTCCACGTCTTCCTCTTCAATATCAGTGAATTGCGAGAAAAATGCTAAATTGCTATGAGAACCGCGCACCTAAATGGTTTGCCATACAATTCCTTCGCTGGGCGTGAAATTCAATAACTGCAGCTCAATTTTCGCGGAAATACAATTAACCCAATTCAATGGAAAACTAAGGCAAGCCTAAGGTGACGATATGGCGCCTGCCATGCGCGTGAAGTGAGTTGAAGCTCCCTAAAAAGTATGCTTCAAAAACTTACTAAAAATAGTTCGCTTAACAAAGTTCAAAGTTCTCGACACTTTTGGGCTGGGCTTCGTAGACTGCGCTGGTGCTCTTCCTTGAACTACTTCCTACATATATAAATTTAAATTAATTTTGTGCTTTTTTGGTGAGTGTTTAAGTGGGTAGGTGTTCCTTTTTTATTTTCAGCACCTTTTATATATAATATAAAATAGTTGGCAGGTTTTAGTTGAGCTTTCTTTCATGCTGTGCCTCTACTATATTTGATGTATATATGTGTAATGCAATGGAATGCGAAGCCTTGCCATAAACAGTTTTCCCATTCGTGCAGAACATTCGTGGTGTTTCATTTTTGAACTTAAGTGAATCGCAATGCTCACACACCTGATCCATTCACTTCATCAGTTTGTCGTGGATATGTATATAAAACTTGAAACTGAAAGTCAAATAAAGAGTGCGTTATTGGTGGTGATAATATATTTGTTGCATTAAAAATGATAAAATCAATTCAAATAAAAAAAAGTAATGTGCCACACCTATATAAGCACACTATGAAGTGAAACGTCTGCAAAAAAAAGTAGGAATCAAGTTTGTAAAAGAATTACCGTAGTTGTGTTATAATACCTATTACTCATTAAATTCATTATTTTGTAAGTCAAACGTTGCGACATGTAGCTAACACAAGCAACACGACCTTCCCCGCAATACACGCGCATCTCTTAACACAAAAGCCTGTAAAAATCGAACAACTTAGACGTACAAGAAATTTTAGTTTAGTTACATATAACTAATAATCTAAATAATTGGGGCAAATAATGTATTTAATTTTTTCATAATACCAAACAGGAGCAACAACAACAACAGCAATAAAGCAGCAACGACACAAGTAAAGCCATTCATTCTAATTGCCTTTCACACTCATTATCCTACGCTTCAGACGCACACGTCAATACTTATCCCCTCTACGTCTCTCAAGCGATATCAACTCGAATTCGGTATCACTTTTTTTGGACTTACACCTGCTAAAGAAGTTTCACTTCTAAAACAAAATGTCACAACTCTAAACAAAGCGCACCGGGGCCTTCTGTTATCCTATAACAGTAGCTCTGGTAGCTGTTCAGTTTTAATATTACCAAACACAGCGAACATAGTGTATTACTTAACATGGACTTCACACAAATCTATCGTTCAATTATTTGCTGTTTAGCGTGAAGGGTATTACAACTTAGGAAGGGTGCAAGCTTCTGTTTTCTCTGCTCATTCTTCCTTTTTCTGCTACAAGAAAACTATGAAAAGTAAGCCCTTTTGGTAAGAAATCCTTACTAATATTATAAATGCGAAAGTAACTCTCTCTGTCTGTCTGTCTGTTGCCGTTTCACGCCTAAGCCGCTGCAGCAATTGTTATGCATTCTGTGTTGGAATAGATAGGACTTTGGAGTCCAACATTTTTTTTTCTTTTTTATTTCCCATATGTCGTGTACATATGTCTTTATTTTTTATTAAGACTATTAGTACATAGTTTAAACGTTATTTTAGGGTTATCGCTAACTTATGTGAGCAGATCACAAAAGTTTTACATTTTTGTAAAGATGTAGGGGAAAAAACCAAAATAGTAACAAAAATAATGTACATTTAAATTAAATTAATACAATTATAGAACAACATAATATAAAATAAACATAAGTGAAACAAAAATATAAAATATATAAATAAACAACATTAAACAAAAAAAGAAAAAAAAGAAAAAGATATTGATATATATGTTGTATCTGGCTTCGAATTTATTCTACCAGATCCACTGGCCTTGTCCTCTGTAACCTGCGTCTGCATTGAAGTTCCTGTATTGGTAGTAGGTTGACACAAACATTTGAGTGTTGGGTAAGCTTCGTCTGGTAGACACGACTTACTTTTGTAATCTCCTCTGTCACTGTTGGAATATTAAGATCACGATGCAGATCATCGTTAGTTATATACCACCCAGCCTTGGTGGTCATACGAATGATTTTTGATTGTTGTCTTTATATTGTGTCTGTATTTGATTTTTTGGCCGTTCCCCAGATTTGTGCTCCGTACGTCCAGATTGGTCTTATAATAGCTTTGTAGATCAGTATTTTGTTTTCTAATGTTAATTTTGATTTGAGCAGCCAATATAATTGACTAATCCTCAGCTTGATTTGATCCCGTTTTTTAAGTATATGGTATTTCCAGTTGAGTTTGTTATCAATATCCTAGGTATTTGACTACGTTTTCAATATTTACGTCAGCTCCGTCAATCTTTATACGAGGTGGTGTGAATTTAGTTTTAGTTGTATATATAACATGGACTGTTTTGGTATTATTTACTTTTATTTTCCACTTTTCAAACCACCTTAGGGTAGTATACAGATGCTGTTGCAGTTTGGATGTTGCTGTGTTTACTTGTCTATGTGCGCTAAGTATTATAGTGTCATCAGCAAATGTGGCTATCATTGAAGCGTCGTCATTTGGTGATGGTATGTCCTCTGTAAAGATAGTGTATAATAACGGTCCTAGTACACTTTCTTGTGGTACGCCTGTTTGGATTTTTCTTAATGTGGAATATTCATCTGAGTACTTAACGCAAAAATGTCTTTCTGTGATATAGTATACTAATATCTGTAGTACGTTATGCAGGAATACATTGCGCAATTTGCTGATTAGTCCTTTGTGCCAAACTTTGTCGAATGCCTTTTCTACATCTAGAAAAACTCCTATGCAGAACTTTTTGTCGTCAAGATCGTTTAAAATTTTATGAGTCACACGATGGATTTGTTGTTTGGTCGAATGTTTTCGTCGAAATCCAAATTGGTGGTCAAGTATTATATGTTTGCGTTCTATAATAGGTAAGAGTCGCTGGCACAGAAGCTTCTCGAATATTTTTGACAGCACTGGAAGTAAGCTAATTGGTCTATATGATGCTGGATTATATACGTCTTTACCAGGTTTTGGAATTGCAACGACTTCAGCCAAGTATGGAAACTTTAGGAAAGTAATTTAATCTAATTATCGCGTTGAAAATATTACGTATGTGTACCACTGCTTCAAGTGGTAGCTCCCTTAAAAGTTTTCCGTCAATTTTGTCATACCCGGGTGCTTTTTTGGGCTTTATGTCGTGCTGTATACATTTGAGTATTTCATTTGTGAATGTTTTTTTAAGGCGAGTTGGCTGGGGAGTGACTGTGGAGGCTATATGACAGTCATCTTCGTTGAGTGTTTCACCAGTAAATATTTTTTCATAATAATTCGATAGAACTGTCGCCTTTTCTAGGTTCGTTACTGCCCATGATCCATTGTCCATTTTTATAGGTGTCTGGTGTATTATTTTATTTGTCAGTTTTTTGTAGCTTTCCACAGGGAGTAGTCGGTACAGCTTGTCGGTGTTAGCCTCTGTATATACTTCGTGATTTCGTAATTTTTTTGATTTTGGAGATATTTTTTAATTTCTTTAGTTGCCTTTTTATATTTATTTTTCGCATCGGGGGATCTGCAAATGGTCCATGCTTTTTTCAGTTTTCGTTTTGTACATATCAATTTGCGAAGCGTAGAGGGTGTATACGCTTTACATGGTATATTATCTTGTCCGGAGTTGCTTGCAATACTGCCTTCTCAATGGTATCGTTTAGGTGGACTATAGCTGATTCTACGTTGTCGGGTGATCTCAGTGGAATGCTTATATTTAAGTTTGTGTTAATGTAGTCGCGATAGGTGTCCCAGTCAGTTTTGTTGTTGTGCAATAGTTTAGAATTGGTTGTGCTCACTTCAATTGAATTGAGTTCTAATAGTATAGGCGTATGGTCTGACGATAGTTACAGCCAGATGTTATGACACATTTATTTAAGTCTATGTTTTTGAGTATATAAAAGTCAATAAAGTCTGGCTTTTTATTTTTGTCTGTTGGCCAATACGTGGGTTCGCCGGTACTAAGATGTTTAGCTTTTGCTAACAGCAGTGCACCCTGTAGGTTTTTACCTTTCTTGTTTGATATTCTGGAGCTTCAGTCTGTATGCTTCTCCTTATTTTTATTCCCATTATTGCTGCTGCTGATGTTATTGCTGCGATTTGTTTTTAACTGGCACTTGCCTTAACTCGATTCACTTGAACGCTGGCCGTATTGTTCGACTACGTGTTCGAGTCTTGCAGTTATGCGGTTCTATTTCTGTGTTCATTTTTGTTATTGTCTTCATTTGTAATCGTTGTGTTATTTTTATTTGGCTTTTGTGTATCTGTGTGTGTCTTGTTACTTTTCTCAAGTTTTGAAATATCAGCCTGCTATTAGCACGAGATAAATTTGGCACGTAACTGTAATTCTAACAGTTGTAATATACTGATTATATAGATTAATTTATTCTATCCAATGAATAGTTGTGTGACATACTGTCTGTACATTCATTTGCCAATCTTGTTATTGTTCTTGCCTTATGTTTATAGTATTGATTTATACCATGCTACCTGCACTGACAACAGTCATATGGTTTCGACCGATTCGGCCAATGCTCCTTAACCGTGAAATATTTGTGAGTAGCAATGAAAAGCCGAGAGAGCAAAGTACATTTTAAGTGTACTAAGCCGTGCGTGTGTTCGGCTCGTGGAATGACAAAGGGAAAAAGGAATAGTCATAAGCACGGAATCGCTATAATATTGATTTGTAATATATTATTCTACACTTAGTAACCACATGGGTAAAGGTAATAGTGACAATATTCACTGGTTTTTGTGTAAGAACGAGTATACCATCTATTAATCAGCCAAATAATGTGTCCATATTTAGTGTAGCTTCTTGCAGTATAACATGTTAAGTCGGTTTACTCTCTTATATTATTTTTTGATTGTCTCAAGTATATTTATAATATGAAACCAGTGACTGAAGAGCTGTTTATCTAAACATATACAAACATAACGTATGAAGGTTTGGGTGGGAAGTGTTTCACAAATATTATTTCTTGGAACGTTTACGCAGTGATTGAAACAAAATTTGGCATATTCGAGTTCATGCCGAACATCACTACTTATTGTTGAGCTCTCCCATACACAAATTGATTTAATCTGGTGTTCGCATTAAAGTTGCGGAAATTGTTTATAAAGGAATTTTTAGCATTTAAGCCAGGCATGTAAATTTATAGCTGACGGCTATTTGCTTCGACCCAACTTGACTTGATTTGACTTGATTGCAGTCTACTGTCGAGCGTCGATTAAGGTTGTGGTGACTTTATTATGGGAACTTTCGCGTGGATTTAAAATAATTGAAAAAGTTACTGAGCGCTTGTAAAAAAGATAAGCCAAGGGCTACATTGCAGCCACAGGCATGTCAATAACCAAAAGGAGTCATCATTAACAACAGCAACAAAACGACAACTGACAGCTAACGAATGCTTGCGAACTAACGTTGACTCAACTTGGCTGTGATTTGCGAAAAGCGCCCAAGCCAAATCGTAAACAGCTGCCAGATTTTCGCCAACGTAGCGTGCAGAGGAAGTTGGGGGCGGTAAAGGGCACCAAGCTATAATTGGCTACTGAAAATGGTAGAAATAACAATAAAAGTGTTTGTCAGGCAGACGGTAAGAGTGCTGTCGCCTTAGATGAGCATTCGCAGAAAAACCAAGTCAACCGAACGAACAAAAAAGCAAATAACCTGAACACGAACTACAACTGCTGCCGTAGTTCGCTCTTAATTACGCGTTTTTAATTGCTTGACGCGTTGTAGGCAACGTCTTAGACTTATTTGCCTCTTTGCTTGTGGCAACTTAGAAACTTAATAAATAAAATCACAAACAAAACTGACCTGTGAAATTTGTGGTAGTACGAGCGAGGCGACATGTCGACTACACCTGGCGCGCTTTAGATTAGTCTGCCCTCGGCAGTCGCGTCATGTTTCGTTCAGCTTGGAGAACTTTTTGCCTTAATTTAATTCCCTCAACATTTTAAAGCAATTTGATCTCGTTTAACGGCATATTTTTCTTTCCAACAGCAGTGAAACGAACACCTACAAGTTTTGGCAACCACAAGCTTTTCCATAGCTCGTGATTTGCTTAGAATGAAGATTTAAACGGCAAGTGAAAATTTTGTTTGGTCACGTCGAGCATTTAACGATTTTTGGTAGAGCAAAATCTTATGAGTTCGAGTCACCGACATGCTATTATTTATTTCTTTTATGTTCATTCGCTCGTCTTCTTCGTCTTTTGGGCTCGCATACATACACACTTTACTAAGCCTTTTTTTGTGTTCGTGTCAAAACTTTAAAGCATTGCAATGTTCATAGCCAGTTATCATTGTTGCGAGGTCGATCGATACATCCGTGGCATAATCGACTCTTAGATCGAATCTTGCCAAATTCAACTGTATAAGTTTTACCGAAGAAAGGAATCGCGCTTGAGAAATTCTTATTCACATTGTCATATTCATCAAATGCTCTTCATCAGTCTCATTGGCTCGAAGACGATGTCGTTGGCTTGACACCTCAGAGTTAGTATTTCGATTTCTTCCGTTTGAAACATACATATTGTTGAGTAGGGAAATCCTTGGTTTACAAGTGCTACAGTCTTTTTAAACAAGACAAAGAGTATCATTGGATAACAGGTAACCACACCAGCTTTACACGACCAAGTTAAATTGGTGATAGGGTACGTGAATGATTGCGCAATGGAAGAAATTAGCAGTCTGGTGAGGATTATTTAATAGGTAAAAAAAAAGGTTGAAATCCTTGGTCAGGCACTTTTTTATATAATAAATTAATCAAGGAAAAAATTAAAGTATTGCAATTTATTAATATTATATATACTAAGTTTGAAAGATTACAGCTGTGTGAGTCTCGAGACCCAAACAAAGCAAAAATCGGCAGAAATATCGGCGGTGTAACTTCAAAAATCACTTCATCCTAACCACATTGGTAATTTCTTTCACTGTGTGGACTCAACATTGTTTCAAAATTGTCGATACATTTAAAACAACCTCAAAAACAGTGAAACAAATGAAACGAGAACAATTCGAAAACGAAGAATTGCCGCTACCAAATATGCCGCCACTCAGTGGACGAACGAATAATTCGGCAAAAGAGTCTGGCAGCTTAATAGAACTCAATAATAATACTACTACAACTCCTACCATTTAAGTACAACTGTTAATATACATTGTGTAAAATATGTTCGCGGAATTTCTCAATTTCAAATCGTACAAAGTTTGTATTGAATCAAATTTTTGATTGTAAGTTGGCAACATTGTATTCAGTTGTTACGCTAACTTTGATTGCAATATGACAACCAGTGTGTTGATGGTAGTATTTATACCAGTCGCTCTTTAGTATGCTCTACGATTTTTGCGTTGGCGAGAAATGTCGCACTACGAATTTTTCTTAAATTTTGCGTTTCTAACGAGATTTCTTATGCCAAAGCATTAAAAGTGTTACAGAAAGCCTACAGTAAGTCATGCCTGTAACATACACAGGCATACGTACAGTAGAAGGCATTTAAAGAGGGCCGGGAAGAAGTGTAAGAAATGGCGAGTGCCGGCCGACCATTCTGGTCATTGGTTTCGACAAACGAAAGCTTCGAAGAGTTGAAGAAGTGGAAATGTCTCACTCTAAAAGCGTCGTACTGTTGGTCATGAACTCAACAAATGTGATCGAACAAGCACCTTATTCACCAGATAACGCCCCTTGTGACTTTTTCTTATTTGCGAAACTCAAGCGTAGGGAAAAGCGTTTGAGTAGATAGAGGTTACAAATGAAAATTCGCAGCAGGAGCTGAAGGCGCTACCATCTTCAGCGTATAAAAAGTGTTTTGAAGAATAGGAGAAGAGCTGGCGTATGTGCATTACTTCTAATGGGGACCATTTGAAAGTGACAAAATAAACTTGAATGATTAAGTAATCAATTCGTGTTTTATTCACGAATTACGGTTACTTATTTTACAGTATGTACATGTTCATACAATATTTGCAGTCAAACTTTTTCATCATTTATTGCTCTAGGAGTCCATCAAGCAAGTCAGATCAGTCGTTTTACTCGCGAGACGTGATCTCGTTCGGAAACAGAGACACTGATGTATGTAAGAAGCCTAAAGTGTCATCTTTGGCTGTAATAATTATGAAGACATTGAACACCAAAGAAATTGTGTAGATTTATTATAAAGGTCAACGTGTACTAATGGAAACGTAGTAGATCATATCACGAAGCGATTAAGATCAGTCGACACAACAGCACAACACTCCGCTGTCCACAAGCTGCGTACTACGTTAACTGGCCTGCAAATGGTGGAGTGTGTCGCTTGAATCATCCTGGGAAGTTGTGCTCATTAAGTTCCCTTCTTTTTTTCGTATTGCCTTTATTATATACTACAACCTAAAGACAGAAGCGTCACTTGATTTCACAAAACTTGAAGACGCACAAATCGTAGCACGAATACGGTATGATGACATAAACCGTTGACCGTTTGCAATATGAAACTAATCCTCAGCAGATTATCAAAATATCGTATACCATACATTGCACACACACACACGAGAAACGTTTCGCTTGAATTTGTATGTATTGTCGTATGCTTATTGGTGTTGTTGTTACTATACATTGTTGTTGTTCTCCTTGAATCCCTTGGAATCTGCGCGTTTGACCCACTTAGCTGATGATGCGACATGAACATAAAATGCGCATGTAAATCTGTCAACTTACACTGGCTCATTGACGTCGCCTGCTCATGAATTAATTTGCGTTTGACAAGCAAGTGTGTCCTTTCACTACAAACTCTGTGCTTTCTTTAACTTTTTATTTATCTCCCTCTCTCTCTCTCTCTCTCTCTCTCTCTCTCTCTCTCTCTGTCGCTTTCTATTATACCATTGATACCCATAGATACCCACAGATACCAACTCGAGTTGGCGCAATCACATTTGAGTAGCACGCTTAAATGATTATCACCAAATGAAATTTAGCGCAAACGAAGCCGAACAAGCTATATATGCATGCCTGCATATGGCCATATGTGTGTGTGTTTATGTGTACATGAGCATTTCCAAGAAATTACTTAACGCAAATACACGAAATTCCAGAGAATCAAGTTCTTTGATTGTAAATCGCTTCCATACTCACCTGCGTATATATGTAGATGTGCGTGTTGGAGTTGTACATACATACACACCTGCGTGTGCGTAAATTAGTTTCCTTATCTTAATCTAAATTAAGCGCTTAACCTTTATAACGCTATGAAATTTGCTCGCTTGGCTTCAATGACGTTCATTGACTTACAATTTACGACTAACTTCCGCGCCATAGCTATCGCTCTCGCTCACTCCCACGCATAATTTCTTGTTTTTGTTGTTATTGCCTTGTTCGTTAGTGCGTTTTCAGTCATTTCCTGTTACCAACAACGCTCTGGTTCTCAACTTCCGTTTCCGCTAAGCAGCGCTTCGTTACGTTACTTAGCAACAAATCCAGCCGGAAGTTGTTGGCAGAAAAAAGGCAACAAGAAGATGCGGAAATTTAAGTACGCCACACTGCGCTGCGCCAAAACACTCCAATCACATTCAAGAGCAGAAAGCAGACAGCGAAGAAAGTATTGTAACTAAGTAAGTAACTTGACTTCATTGCAGAACTTTTATTGCAACTTTCGGTGGCAAGAGTGTAAACAATTAAATTTTAATTAGAATACTTTCGTTGATACTTTCTAGAAATGCTTGGCCGAAAATCGTCGCCGCCTCGCAGCAGCTCAGCACAATTTCCAGTCTTCAGGCCGCTAAGCTCTTCCCTTCGCGGCAATACAACATCAAATGCGAATTGTCTGCTGCCGTTGCCATTACTCTCGGATGGCTGCACTTCTGTAGCGACTGTAGCGACTGCTTGGTTGCGTTTCACTTAGGTTGCTGGTAACATTAACTATTTTATGTAGCGTAGTTTAAGACGAGTATATCGTTAGCATTAAGATTTTTTTATTACTACTTTTTTATAGTTTCTTTTTTACGAAGCAAATGTCAATCAAATATGACAATCAATGCATATTAAAGAAATTCATAAGAAGTCAAATGAAATTTTCAGCTTAGCAATCAGCGTCGATTCACTTATCCGATGTTCGCAACGGGAAATATAATATGATTAATATGATAGTTGATGTGTGCGCGAGGAGTATTTATTATAATACTGAGTCTAAGATCCTTCAGCCCTTGAGCTTATGCAAGGATGACACTTAGAGACGCAGCGTCATTGATACGGTTTTTTTTTGCATTGACGCAGATATTCTACTTCCGAATAAAGTTAAGTGAAACGCAATGCCCATACATCTTATCCAGTTTCCCGATATTTTCACTTTGATCCAAACTATTAACGTATTGAAATGCAGCAAAATTCCAATCAACATGGACCGTTTTCTGACTATTCTTTCGACCTGCTGATCTTCTGATTATGGTGAACGTGAATAAGCGATTCGCTTATAAAACACCAACAACAATGACGAATTTTGAAATTGCATTGCTCAGACATCCTTTTTATTGCTGTTCTCGTTTGTTGTTGTTACTCTGATTGCTGTTATTTGAGCCCAGTTCTTTCGCTCGTTTTTGGTGGGAAGCGTGCTTGAATGAAATACAGGAAGGTCTGCGTGAGTGAAATAGTTTTTATATTTGGTTTCACTAGGGTAAAATGTTACTTACCATTACGCTAGTGTCATGCTCCCATACGGTCAAATCGTTTGACGTTCGAACGACAATTTGACTGTGTGCGTTGTTGTTTTAATTGCCTTTGTGTATGTGCCTTATTCCTGGCTGCTTGCCTTTTTTGATATGTATATAGATTTGTCAATGTAATTACCTGTTACCTTCACTGGGCAGCCATATGGGTTAGCCATTTTGTGGTTGTGCACTAAATGAGCCCACAGAGGAAACGAAATCCGAAGTGGTCGCAGTCTTGTGTAGGGATTGAGGCACAAAGAGAAAGGGAATACTCTTGACTCTTGACCGATCATCAAAATATAGGGATGTCGTACATTTATTAACCACATGCGTCAAGTTAGTTGGGGCAATGCAAGCTCCTATGCATGTGCGAAGAAATGAGAAACTGAGACCAAAGCAGACCCCAAATGGTGGTCTCTGGTAGTAAAGTAAAACGGAGAAACAATTTTACGCCTTATACATAAGCCTTATTTTATTTTATGTTGCGCTTCAATCTCATATAGACATAAAGAAGTACAAAATAGACAATTACAATATTAAAATGCTTTACGTGCATACAAAAGTGCTGAAAATTTGTGTAATCTCAATATTTCGCTTTCCTAACAAGACATATGATTTATATTTATCCCTCACCTTGTTGAATATAACAAATTTAGTCCTCATACGAACAAGCGCTTTCCTGGCCCGAGTGTTCTACAAAATAAAAGTTATAGAGTTTAATAAAAAAGGAGAGGAAATCAAAAATTATTTTCGCTTTCGTATGAGTCAAATGCGCATGAATTACTCATGTTTTACACGCTTCTCGTGTTATAATTTTTTTGCATAATTTGTTGGCGTTTTTCGCCTTAATTCGTCCCACTCACCTTGCGACAGTTGGTCGAACTTCAATTAAGACCATCGCGACAACTTTCGTATCCGCGCAAAACAGACACGAGCTCAACCCAAAAATGCCACACAAAATGAAGATATATGAAATGCATGTATGAAATGCAAGTATTATTTGTTAAAAACGAAAAAGAAATGTAGAAATATTGCCTGATAGAGTGACGAAGGGAGGGATAGACGGATAGAAATACAGACGAGGAGTTAAACTAAGGGAGATACCTTCTACCGTAAAAATCGAATTACAAACAGCTAACTTATTAACGGTCAAACACTAGAATGTGTCTCACAATTTAACGATCTCGGAGTATTAATGGATCCTAAGCTGCACGTTTTGTCTTCCATCAATAAAGCGTAGAGATAAATAAAGAGGCGTAATGGGATTCATTAAACGTTACTCTAAAGAGTTTAATGACTCCTACACTAATAAATTACTGTTTACGTCCTTAGTTAGACCTATTTTAGAATATGTATCCTGTGTATGAGACCCACAGTTCAGAAAGTACAGCGATCAGTTCAAAATCAATGCTTACTCTTTGCACTTCATAACTTACATTGGAATATGATCCAATTCGTGTCTTGTGTCAAGCCTGGAACCTGCATTATAACCTGGTTTATGTCCTAGTTGTTGGTGTTGGCGATGGCGTTAAGTGCGGATAAAGAATCGGAGCAGATGATGTATCTGCCCTTATTGATTTTGATGAGACTAATTGCTTCGAGTATGGCTATGATTTCGGCGGATAGAACAGATGAGTAAGGTGGTAGGAGACCATATTCGATTGGATCGTTATCTCTACATATCGCATAAGTTGTTATATGCCAGTTGAATGAGCCATCGGTATAGATAAAGATATTATGTTGGATAATTGACTTTATACAGTTGAATTCTGTTAGGTAGATTTCGTTCGCGGTGTCGTTTTTAGGTTTTGAGCTGAGACTAAGGTTATTTCGGTTATTGTTGAAGCACCAGTGAGGTTGAAGTTTATTAATATTGTTTATCGGGAATATGGGGATATTAAGGGATCTACATAATATTCATTGGGATTTTGCAGAATTTTAAATAGTTTGCCGGTCATATGGGTTCGCCCTAATTCTAATGGTTCAATGCCGGATTCCAATATTAGATTATGGATGTGTGTGGTCTTCAGTGTGACTAGTGGTGATCTTATTGCTGACTTGATTACAACTTTCATTTTGTTCAGTAGGAATTTGGGTGCATAACCATAAAGGAAAAGACCATATTCAACTTTGGCCATAAGGAGGGCTTTAGTGATTGAAATAAACGTTAGAGTTGAATCTTGGACTGGAAAGGTATTTAGTAATGCTTAGTTTCCTACCTATGGACCTGCTTGGTATGTAGATGTGTTCAGTGCATTTGTAACTTTTGTTGAAGGTGACGCCTAAGATCCCTAGCGACTGAACTATAGGGATTAGTATATTGTTAGTTGATAGATTACTGTAACAGTGGTGTTTTCTCCATATGTGGAAGTGTTTGCACTTTTCTAAGGATAACTTTGCCCTTTCATAGTCTCCCCACCTTTGGATATCTTCAAACAGCTGACCCCTTTCAAGGTTAGCATACTTCTTTTTGAAATGTATTAAAATTTGGAAATCGTCTGTATAACCGCAGTGGGAAATGTTTTTATGACTTTCTATGGTTTCGTTAAGTCTGTGGTATGCTATGAGGAAAAGTATGACTGATAATGGTGAGCCCTGGGGCACTTCATTATACAATGGTAGTTTATTTTATAGTTGATTTCCGACCCTAACTTTTATTTTGCGGTTAGTCATGAAGTTTTTAATGTAATTTGGGATTTTTGGGCCAATCTTCCATTTCTTTATTTGGTCGATAACAGCGTGAATTTCAATACGGTCAAAGGCCATTGAGAAATCAAGGGAGGCGACTGAAATGTGGTGTTTTTTGGATATGGAGTCAGCTATCAGATTGTCTGCCTACAGAAGACCATCGGCAACTGATTTGTTCTTTTTGAAACTAAATTGGTTTTTTGAGAGAAGGTTGTTGTGTTCTACGAACCACCAAATGCGTCTGGAGATTATTTTGTCCAATACTTTGGAGAATCAGGGATTAAGTGAAATAGGACGGTAAAAGTGTTGTATTTTTGTGGGATTTAGTTGTTTTTAAAAATATTATATGGGTATGGAGAAAATGTCGGTTTCAATCGGTTTAGCTCTTGCTGTTGGAGTGTAGTTAAGATTAGTTTCATTTGAGAGACAAATATTTTTGAAAATTCCGAAGTTGTGTCAGAAATTCGAGTTGTTAGAGGTGTCAGAGTGTTGGGCAAACGTATTGGCGATTGGATAGTGATCTGAGCTATTATATGTGGTGTTCAGGTAAGTGATAGCATGAGTGGTTTTCACTGGGTTCAGCCCACAGAAAGTTCTAATGTTGTGCCAAATTTTGTCAGAGGACGTGTTTGGATTGATAGATAGATTGATGGATGTGAACTGGTAGTTAACTTCACGTTTTGCTATTTTTAATTCCCGCCTGGAACTGGCATTTGTTTTTTTTAAAGTGTGTGTTATTGGCTTGGGTGATGTTGCGCTTTAGAGTATTCCAATCTATGTTTTCAATCCGAAAGACTGAAAGGGTTTTATTCCACCATGTTACATTACGAGTTAGCTGGTGGTTAGATGTTTTGGAAATGGATTTGTGAGCAACCTGTAAGATAATTTTGTTAAAATGTTGTGCTTTTTTGTTAACTTCTCGTGCTATAGGTATTTTTGTCCCAGGTCTTTTGTTTATTTTTGGAAATTGATCCAGTTGGCCTTTTACACGTGGAGGTATCCGCTGGGTAGTAGTTTTGAACATATTTAAGATGATGGGAAAGTGATCACTACCACAGACGTAGTTAGTTCGTACCAATGTGGTGTAGGTGCAAATATCGGGAGTACAAAGGAGATGTCGATGTGGGTGAATGTGTGGTGGGTAGAGAAATGAGTAGGTAGTTGATTGTTTAAGATAACAAAATTGTTTTGAATTAAAAACCTTGCGAGGGTGTTACCTCTTTTGTTGTTCATGGGTGAACCCCATGTGTCGTGTTAAAGGCTGTTAAAGCTGTTAAAGGCCCCCGTTACGATCATATTGCTATTGTAGTGAGAAAAAGTATCTTGAAGCATTTGTTTGGAGAATGCTTTGGTGGGTGGGATAAAAACTGAACTAATGCAGAATGTCTTGTATGACTTGATTTCTGCGACTACTGATTCTAGGCTATTACCTAATTCAATTGTTGTTACGTAGTTTTATAGGTGGTGGAAAATGGATGTTGTCGTGTTGGAGGTTTCTTGCAATGATATAATTTGGGGAGAGAATTGTTTAATTAATAGCAGCAGTTTTTTGTAGTTATTTGTACAGCCTTTAACATTTCATTGGAGAATTTTAAGGTTCATTATAATATATATAAGATATCGTTGGTGCTTGATAGGGTTTGTGGATGTGATGATTTACTATTCTGAACTGCGGGATTTTTTTAAAGTTGTGCCGCCGCCTAACCGGTGGAAAAAGCCACCAGTTTATTCAACTGTTTGGTCAACAGTAAACTGGTGGCTACTACCACTCGTCAGGCGAAGACGAAAATGGTTATGGTATGTTGCAATTTAATCCATTACGTCAGAACTGTCGTAAGTTTCTATTTCAGGTTCGGTTCTATTGTAGTTCGATTTACCTTTTTTAGAGTTGCTTTTTAGTTGTCTTATTGTTCTTTTTGGTGTATTGCGTGGGAGAATTTGTAATTTAGATTGGTTAGTATTGAGTTTATTACTTAGCTCAGATGCCAAAGAAGTGCTGGGCTCGGTGACGTTGAGGTCGTTACAGATGTCGTCGTATTTAACCAATGGTCGTTGGGTTAGTGTTGCGGTAACGGTGGTGGGTGTATGTCTTATAGTTTAGCTTCATTATGTTTATGAGAGCGGTTATAAATTTCGTATGCAGCTTTGTTGTTCACTTTGTGTTTGATTTTGATGGCTCTAAATTCTTGTTGTTTAAAGGAAACGGGATATTTCTTTTCGATGGATGAGTGTGTGTTGCTGGGGAGGTTGTTGTCGGTGCAATTAATGTAGTTTATGTTGTGTTCGCACTCTTCGTTGAGGTCTTTGTTGGTGTGTTCCTCTTTACCGCACTTTGCGCACACTTTGTAATTTCTGCAGAACTTGTAAGTGTGGCCAAATCGAAGGCAATTGTTGAAGCGCATCGGAGTGGGGATGTAAGGGCGAATGTTTATTGTCTTGTAGGCAATCATGACATATTCGGGGAGAATAACAGAGGAGAATATCAAGAGCAAACCGGTTTCGATAAGTTTGCCTTCACTCTTTCTCATTATATTTTTCCTTTCGTACACGTTTTGGCTTGTAAATTCGCTCTTGATTTCTTCTTCTGCAATTTCTCTCACGTCGTTGGAATAGCTAACGCCTTAGCTTCAAAGAGAAATGTTCAGAGACCGGCACAAATAATCCCGTTTCGGATAGTTCCATTTTCATAAGTTTGTTGGCTTGTAGT